>NW_026466345.1:0-14804 GCF_026875155.1 Cherax quadricarinatus
ATTTAAAATTAATTATATTTAGTGATATAAGGATTAATTAATTTAAATTCACACCAAACAACCACACTCCACACACACACCCCACACACCCACACACCCCCACACCACACACACCCCACACATCCACACACCCCACACAACCACACACACAACCACACACCACACCCCCCACACACCACACCACTTGCCAGACTCACACATACACTCCCCCCTCCCCCACCGACACTCACTCCTTCACCTGATCCCTCCCCTCCCTCTTTCACCCTCCCCCTTCCCACCTCTCCCTCCTTCCCCCTCTCCCTCTCCCACTCACCCACTTGCTTCACTCTCCTTCCCACTCCCCCTCCCACTAATCTCCCACATAGCCACAGTTCCTCCTCTACCTCCCCCCCCACACTCTGACATACACAATACTAACCTAACATACAGAATTACATAGGTTTCCCACTCTGAGGCAATCAGGATAAAACAAAAATGGGTTGCCAGAGAGCAACAAGAAAAACCAAGGGACAGGAGGAGGAAACTGCAAAGGAAGATTGGGCAGCAGAGCTCACAAAAAGGGAACATGAATGGGAAAAGAAACTAGAAGAACTTAGCATGAGAATGGAAGAGAGGATAGACATGGAAAGCAGGAAGTGGGAGGTGCAAGTCAAAGCAGCAGAGGCCAGGATACAGAGTTTAGAAGAGGAACTGAAAAATCTGAAACAGCCTAAAGAACTAAAGAACATTTTGGGATTGACAACAGAGACTGCTACTCAGTCACAAATAAGGGGACTGTAGGGAAAGAAGGAGCAAAACAGCATGTAGAAGCTCAATCAGTGGAGAATGTAGTAAATGAAAGACCTAAGCTATATGTGGAGGCCCTAACAGACCACAGCAGAGCCCAGGGAAAGCCGAGAAGGGAAAATGATAGGCCACTGAGCCCAAGTACATTAGCTAGTGAAACTGAAGAAAGGAAAGCTGCAATGGAGGAAATCAAATTGAATGAGAGGATACACAGGGATATGCAGTGGAGAATGAAAGGGTGAGGTCAGTCTTTGTGTATGGGCTCCAGGAAGTTGAAGGGGAAACATATGAAGCCAGAAAACAAGGGAAAAAAAGCAATTGAAAGAATCATGAAAGCAATAGGAGAAGACGACATGACCCAGCTGGAAAATTTTCGGAGAATAGGGGGGTATGTAAAAAAAAGAACCCGGCCAGTGAAAGTGACCTTCAAGGCAGAATCGACTCGGAACAGGATCCTGCAGGAGAAAGCACGATTAAGGGACATGCCGGCATACAGGAAGGTGTATCTCGACCGCGACAGAACACAAGCAGAAAGGCAGAAACAGAGAGAGATGGTACAAAGGCGAAAGGAGGAAAGAGAGGGGATGGAGAAGACAGACAGGAGATCCCAGACACAGGAAGATCAAATGCAGCCTCCCTCACAACTTCCTATAGAAGCCTCCCAACCAGGTCAACCCCAGTGCAACCAAACACTCTAAACCAAAACACCCATGCCACATCCAATGCCCCCACCCACTGCATTACAAACTCCACCCCCACAGCAACCACCCATAGTTCCTTATCAGGTCTCCCACTTCCCCAACCCCAATACACCTCCCAGACCACAATCTTAGAAAAGAAGTTGAAGGTGTGGTATACAAATGCAGATGGAATAACAAATAAGTATGAGGAGTGGCACGAAAGAATCAAGGAGACATCCCCAGACATAATAGCACTCACAGAAACAAAACTCACCAGAATAATAACAGATTCAATCTTTCCAACCGGATATCAAATCCTCAGGAAAGACAGAGGGAGGAGAGGGGGAGGAGGAGTTGCACTGCTCATTAAAAACCAGTGGGGGTTTGAGAAAATGGAAGGAATGGATGGCACGGGCGAAAGGGACTACTTAGTAGGAACAATCCAGTCTGAGGGACATAAGGTGATAATTGCAGTAATGTACAACCCACCACAGAACTGCAGGAGGCCAAGAGAAGAATACGATGAGAGCAACAGAGCAATGGTCGACACACTAGCCGAGGTGGCCAGGAGAGCACACATGGGGGGAGCAAAGTTACTAGTTATGGGTGATTTCAATCACAAGGAGATTGACTGGGAAAACCTGGAGCCCCATGGGGGTCCCGAAACATGGAGAGCCAAGATGATGGATGTGGTACTGGAAAACCTCATGCATCAACATGTTAGAGACACTACCAGAGAGAGAGGAGAGGATGAACCAGCAAGACTGGACCTTGTATTCACCTTGAGTAGTTCTGACATCGAGGATATCATGTATGAAAGGCCCCTGGGAGCTAGTGATCATGTGGTTCTGTGCTTCGACTACTAGTTGAGCTCCAAGTGGAGAGAGCAGCAGGAATAGGTGGGAAAAACCAAACTACAAAAGGGGGAACTACTCAGGCTTGAGGAACTTCTTCAAGACATTCAGTGGGAGAGGGAACTGACAGGAAAACCAGTACAAGAAATGATGGACTATGTGGCAACAAAATGCAAGGAGGCAGAGGAGAGGTTTGTTCCCAAGGGAAACAGAAATATGGGAAGAACAGAACGAGTCCTTGGTTCACCCAAAGGTGTAGGGAGGCAAAAACTAGGTGTACTAGAGAATGGAAAAGGTACAGAAGACAGAGAACTCAGGAAAATAAAGAGATTAGCCGAAGAGCCAGAAACGAATATGCACAGATAAGAAGGGAGGCTCAGCGGCAATACGAAAATGACATAGCAACGAAAGTCAAGACTGACCCGAAGCTGTTGTACAGCCACATCAGGAGGAAAACAACAGTCAAGGACCAGGTAATCAGACTGAGGAAGGGTGATGGGGAATTCACAAGAAACGACCGGGAGGTATGTCAGGAGCTCAACACAAGATTTAAAGAAGTATTTACAGTGGAAACCAGTAGGACTCCAGGAAATCAGAGCAGGGGGGTGCACCAGCAAGTGCTGGATGAGGTACATATAACCAAGGAGGAGGTGAAGAAGCTGCTATGCGAACTTGACACCTCAAAGGCGGTGGGACCAGACAACATCTCTCCGTGGGTCCTTAAAGAGGGAGCAGAGACATTGTGTGTACCATTGACAAAGATCTTCAACACATCATTTGAAACTGGGCAACTCCCCGAGGTATGGAAGATGGCAAATGTAGTCCCAATTTTTAAAAAGGGAGACAGACATGAGGCACTAAACTACAGACCTGTATCACTAACGTGTATAGTATGCAAGGTCATGGAGAAGATCATCAGGAGGAGAGTGGTGGAGCACCTGGAAAGAAACAAGTGTATAATTGACAACCAGCATGGTTTCAGGGAGGGAAAATCCTGTGTCACAAACCTATTAGAGTTTTATGACAAGGTGACAGAAGTAAGACAAGAGAGAGAGGGGTGGATCGACTGCATTTTTTTGGACTGCAAGAAGGCCTTCGACACAGTTCCTCACAAGAGGTTACTGCAAAAGCTAGAGGATCAGGCACACATAACAGGAAAGGCACTGCAATGGATAAGAGAATACCTTACAGGGAGGCAACAACGAGTCATGGTACGTGACGAGGTGTCAAAGTGGGCGTCTGTGACAAGCGGGGTTCCACAGGGGTCAGTCCTTGGACCTGTGCTGTTCTTGGTATATGTGAATGACATAACGGAAGGGATAGACTCAGAAGTGTCCTTGTTTGCGGACGATGTGAAGTTAATGAGAAGAATCAAATCGGATGAGGATCAGGCAGGACTACAAAGAGACCTGGACAGGCTACAAGCCTGGTCCAGCAACTGGCTCCTTGAGTTTAACCCCGCCAAATGCAAAGTCATGAAGATTGGGGAAGGACAAAGAAGACCGCAGACACAATATAGTTTAGATGGCCAAAGTCTGCAAACCTCACTCAAGGAAAAAGATCTGGGGTGAGTATAACACCGAGCATATCTCCTGAGGCGCACATCAATCAGATAACTGCTGCAGCATACGGGCGCCTGGCAAACCTACGGATAGCGTTCCGATACCTCAGTAAGGAGTCGTTCAAGACTCTGTATACCATTTACGTCAGGCCCATACTGGAGTATGCAGCACCAGTTTGGAATCCGACACCAGTCAAGCACATCAAGAAAATTAGAGAAAGTGCAAAGGTTTGCAACAATACTATCCCCAGAGCTACGGGGAATTGTCCTACACAGAAAGGTTTGAGGGAAAATTGGCCCTGACGACACTGGAGGCCAGAGGGTCCAGGGGAACATGATAACGACATTACAAAATACTGCGCGGAATAGACAAGGTTGACGAAAGACAGGGATGTCCAGAGATGGACACAGACACAGGAGGTCACAAATTGGAAGTTGAAGACTCAGATGAATCAAAGGGATGTTAGAATGTATTTTTACCTATCAGTCATAAGGTATGTCAAGCGTGGATTAGCCTAGAAAGTGAAGTAGTGGAGGTCGGGAACCATACATAGTTTTAAGCGAGGTATGATAAAGCCTCATGGAGCAGGAAGAGAGGACCTAGTAGCAATCCATGAAAAGGCGGGGCCAGGAGCTATGACTCGACCCCTGCAACCACAATAGGTGTGTACAAATAGTGAGTACACACAAGACAAACACACACACACACACCACACACACACACACATATGCAGCACACCAGTCACAACACACACACACACACACACACACATACACACAGCACAACACCCTCACACATACACATGCACACACACACAACACACACAACACACGCACCACACACACAAAAACACACACACAGGTCCCCACACACACACAACGGCACACACACACACACACACACGCACACACCCTTACCACTTACGGCCTGGGCGCCTGGCAAACCTGAGAACGCATACGACACCTTAGAAAGGAATCATTCAAGACAACTGTACACCGGTATGTGTCAGGCGCCATACTGGAGAAGCAGCACCTGTTTGGAACCACGCACTTGATTAAAGCACGTCAAGAAACTAGAGAAAGGACAAAGGTTTGCAACAAGGTTAGTTCCAGAGCTAAGGGGAAAATGTCCTATGAAGTAAAGATTAAGGGAAATCGGCCTGAGACGACACTGGAGGACAGGAGGGTCAGTGGGAGACATATCAAACGACATAAAAAATATCTGCGTGGAATAGACAAGGGGACAAGGACAGGATGTTCCAGGGAGGGGGCACAGAAACAAGAAGGCCACAAATGAAGAATGAAGACACAAATGAGTCAGAATATAGAGGAAGTATTTCTTCAGTCATTAGAGTTTAAGGCAGTGGCATAGCCTAGAAATTGACGTAGTGAGCAGGAACCATATACACAGTTTTTATTCTAAGGACGAGGTTTTGATAAAGCTCAATGGAGCGGGGAGAGGATAGATTCCTAGTAGCAACCGTGAAGAGGCGGGGCCAGGAGCTAGGGACTCGACCCCCTTGCAACCACAGAATAAGGTGAGTACAAATAAGGTGAATACACACACACACACACACACACACACACACACACACAATGCACACACCATCACAACACACACAAAACACCCACGACACAGAACACACCCACAAGACACCACCACACACACCACAGCACACAACACAGCACAGCAACACAGCACACATCACACACACACACAACACACAACGCACACATCTACCCACTACACATTAAGAACCCTTGCTCACCAAACACACACACACTACACCCCACACCACAGACAACCCACACACCCCAGTGGCCCCCACCCCCACAACACCACCACTACCCCCAACCCAGAACACCCACACCCACCCCCAAGACCACACCATCAACACCGCCACACACAACCCACGCACCCGCATCCACATGAGGCGCCACACCCCCCCCCCGGACAACACACACACACACACACAGCACGACCCATACCACCGCACACACACAACAAAGAAGACCACAAGATCAGAGTATAGGCTATTAAGGAGGCCAAGGAGGCTGCAAACCACGGTTCATGGTGAAACGAACTTGGGGGTGAGTATAAACACCGAGCAACGGCGCACGTTCTCCGGAAGCACATAAATAACCAGATAACGCTGCAACATAGGGGCGCCTGTCAAACCTGAGAATAGTGTTATCCTATATCCCTTAAGTAAGGAATCGTTCAAAGGCAACTGTAACTAAACCGTGCAAACGTCAGGGGGGCCCATACATGGAGTATGCAGCACCAGTTTGGAACCCACACTTATTCAAACACGCGCCGAAATTAGAGAAAGTGCAAAGGTTTTTTGCGGGACAAGTGTTTAGAGTTCCCCAGAGGTTCTGGTAAAGTCCCAACGACGAAAGGGTTTTAAGGGAAATATCGGCCTGATGACAACTGGAGGACAGAAGGTTAGGGGAGTACATGCTAACTACATACAACACAGCACCACAACACACACACAGAACTACATGCACACACAACACAACAAAAAGCCAACCACGCAGACACAAACACCCCCACAGACCAACCCCCTGCCCGAACGCACGAGGCATCACCCGTGCGCGACTCCAAGTAACCCTAGTCACCCACAACAACGGACCAACCACCCCTACAACTGAAAACCCAACAAACAACCACCACACCCTTGTCAACAAGAGACAAGAAGTTCCACAAGGGGGGGGGGGGGGGGGTGGAGCAGAACGCAAAAAAACCTCGATCCGAGAGTTGCCCCGGGGACAAACGTGCGGGCCGTGTGGACGCGGCACCCAACAAAATGCAATCAAGACTACACCAATTCCAAACTCAAACCCAAACCCCACGACACACAACACTGTGCCCCCCCGGGGTGCCCAGGTGGCCACACACCACTGTGCGGCCCCTCGCCCCTGGCCCTCTACCACTGTCTCTTGCCCCCATCTTTCTCCCCCTTACAGACAACCCCAACCCCCCAAAGTAACGCCACAGAAAACTTCACGGACAAACAAAGCAGCGAATCAGCAAAAGGATCAAAACTAAAATAAACTGAGCGACACTCCCTCCCCCCGACTCCCCCCATCCCCCACACAACAATCCCCGCCTCCATTTATATCCCACTAACCCTCTGCCCCACCCCTCACCCCAACCCCCACCCCCACTGTCAACCCCCATAGGCCCCGTCTGGCCCCACCTCACACACCACAGACCCACCCACCGTTACCCTCTATAGCCCCCCCCGTGCAGGCACCTGCTCCCTTCAAACCCACCAATCTCACCTGGAACTACAGTTATAGAAAATAAGTTGAAGTTTGGTCTCACGAAACGCGGATAGAATAACGAATAGTGTAATGTGAGGAGTGGCATCAAGCAGTCACAGAAACAAATCTCACGGGGGACATTAACAAGCCGCAATCTTCCCACCCGATATCAGAATGCTGAGTAAGGAAAGAAGGAAACTGAGAGGAAGGTAGGGTTGCACTGTTCCTAAAAACAAACCGATGGGTTATTCAAGAAAAGGAAGGAATGGACGAAACTGAAGAAAGGGATTACATAGTATACAGTTTCCAGGCAGGGAACTTAAGGTGAAGTAATTGTAAGTGATTTATATCTCCACCACAGAATGCAGAAGGCCAAGAGAGGAATATGATGAGTGGCAACAGAGCATGATGGACACAGGCTAGCTGAGGTTGGCAAGAATAGCTCACTCGAGTAGAGCAAAGTCACGTTGTTTACGGGCGACTTCAACCACAGGGAGATTGATTGGGAATAACCAGAACCACATGTGGGTCCCAAAACAGTGGAGAGCCAAGATGTGGATGTGGTACTGGAAAACCCATGCAACCCAACATTTTAAGGACACTACCAGAGAGAGAGGAAAAGATGCACCAGCAAGACTGGACCTGTGTAACACCCTGACAGCTCAGACATCGAGGACATCACATATGAAAAGGCCCCCTTGGAGCTAGCGACTATGTGGTTCTGAGCTTGAATACATCGTATAGCTACAAAGTGGATGAGGGCCAACAGAAGTAGAACGGTAAACATCCAAACTTTAAAGGGGGGACTACACAGGTATGAGGACCTTCCTGCAAGAGATCAATGGGAAAGAGAGTTTTGGTAGGAAAGTCAGACAACGAAAGATGGACTACGTAACAACAAAATGCAAGGAGGCAGAGGACAGGTTTGTTGCCCAAGGGCAACAGAAAATAATGGAAAGACCAGAATGAGCCCTTGGGTTTACCCGAAGGTGTAGGGAGGCAAAACTAAGTGTGCTAGAAACCTGTACAAAGGATAAAGTACAGAAGCAAAGAACCCAAGAAAATAAATAGATTAGTAGGACGAGCCAGAAGCGAGTATGCACAGACAAGGAGGGCGGGGCCAGCGGCAGTACGAAAAACGACATAGCATCGAAAGTCAAAGTCTGACCGAAACTGGTGTATAGCCACATTAGGAGGAAGACAACAGTCAAAGACCAGGTGATCAGGCTGAGGAAAGAAGTGGGGAACTCACAAGAAACGACAAGAAGTAAGTGAGGATCTCAACACGAGATTTCAGGAAGTATTTACAGTGGAGGCAGAAGGGACACTGGAAAGACAAAACAAGGCAAACACCAACACAGGATATACCACAAGTGATGGATGAAATACACACACCAAGGGATATGTGAAGGAAGCTTCTAAGTGACCTTGATACCTCGAAGGTGGTGGGACTGGACATCTCTCAGTGGGTTCTTAGAGAAGAGAAAGCATTGAAACTGTTGTGCCACTACCACAATCTTCAACACATCCCTTGAACCTGGGCAACTACCTGAGGTATGGAAGATGGCAAATGTAATCCTCATCTTTAAGAAGGGGACAAAAAGCGAAGTAACTAACTATTGACCAGTGTCACTGGTTGTGTAAAATATGCCAAAGTCAATGAGAATATCAGAGAGAGTGGGGTGGAGCACCTGGAAACAAACAAGGTTATAGGTTATTAACGACAGCCAGCACGGATTCATTGAAGGCAAATCCTGTGTCCACACACCTACTGAAGTTTTTATGACAGGATAACTTGACGGTAAAGACATATAGGGAGGGGTGTGTCGATTACATTTTTCTTTGGACTGCTAGAAGGCCTACGACACAGTTCCTCACAAGAATTAGTGCAGAAGCTAGAGGATCACAGCATGTATAAAAGGAAGAGGCACTGCAGTGGATCAGAGAATACCTGACATGGAGGCAACAGCGAGTCATGTACTGATGAGGTATCACGGTGGGTGTCTGTGACGAGCGGGGTCTTACCAGGGGTCAGTCCTAGGACAAGGGGGCCATTCTTGGTAATATGTGAATGTCAGGACGGAAGGGATAGACTCAGGAGGTGAGCCCTGTTCGCAGATGATGTGAAGTTAATGAGGAGAATAAAATCAGATGAGGACCAGACAGGGTCCTAAAAGAGACCCGGATCAGCTGCACGCGCGGCGCGCAATTGCACCTAGAATTGGAACCTTGCCGAATGCAAAGTCATGAAGACCGCAGACAGATATAGGCTAGGTGGCCAAAGAACTGCAAACCTCGTTAAGGAGAAAGATCTTGGGGGTGAGTATAACACCCGAGCACGTCTCAGAAGCACACACATCACACCAGATGAACGTGCTGCAGCATATGGGGCGCCTGCCAACCTAAATAGCGTTCCGAACCTAGTAAAGAATCGGTCAAGACACTGTACACCGTAAACGTCAAGGGCCCATACTGGAGTATGCAGCTACCCCCAGTTTGGAACTCACACCTTGGTCAAGCAATGTCAAGAAATTAGAGATAGTTTCAAAAGTTTTGCAACTAGGCAGGTTCCAAGACCTAAGGGGAATGTCCCTACGAAGAAAGGTTAAGGAAATCGGTTCCTTGACGATACGGAGGACAGGAGGTCATGGGTACATGATAACCACATACAAAATACTGCATGGAATAGAAAAGGTGGAGAGAGACCTGATGTTCCAGAGATGGGACACAGAACAAGGGGTCCAATTGAAAGTTGAAGACTCAGATTGTGCCGAAGGAATGTTAGGAAGTATTTCTTCAGCCACAGAGGTTGTTAGAAGTGGAATAGTCTGGCAATTAGTGAATGAGAGGGAGGACCAGTAGCGGTCAATGAAAGAGGTGGGCCAGGAGCTGAGTCTCGACCCCTGCAGCCACAATTAGGGAGTACAATTAGGTGAGTACACACACACACACAGGCACACACCACAAACAAACACACACACACAGCACACACACACACACATACACACAAACGCGGATGGAATAACGAAAAACATGAGGAGTGGAATGAAAGAATCAGTTGAAAAATCCCCAGACATCATAGCAGTCACAGAAACAAAACTCGCTAGACAATAACAGACACAATCTTCCCAACAGGATATCAGATCCTGAAAAGATAGAAGGAGTAGAGGGGGGGAGGTGGTTGCACAGCTCATGAAAACACCAATGGGGATTTGAGGAAATGGAAGGCCATGGACATGATTGGAGAAAGAGACCTACATTGTAGGTACAATTCCAGCCGGTGAACTAAAGTAGTCATTGGAGTTGATTATAACCCCCACAGAACCGCAGGAGGCCAGAGAGGATACGAAGAAAACAACAAGGGTGATGGTGGACACACTGGCGAGGTGGCAAGAAGAGCTCACTCGACAGAGCAAAGTTAGCTGTAATGGGCGAATATCAACCACAGGGAGATCGTCTGGGAAAACCTGGAGCCACATGGGGGTCCCGAAACATGGAGAGCCAAGATGATGGAGTGGTACTTGAAAAACCTCATGCATCAACCATGTCAGGGACACAGGCCAGAGAGAGAGGGGAGGATGGAGCCAGAAGACTGGATCTTGTGTTCACCCTGAAGCAGTTCAGACATTGAGGTCATCACTTACGAGAGGCCCCTTGGAGCTAGGATCAATGTGGTTCTGAAGTTTTTGACTATATAGTAGAGTTCAGTGGGAGAAGGTAACAGAAACTGAAGGGGCCCAGGCCAAACTATAAAAGGTGGGACTACAAAGGTATGAGAAACTTCCTGCAGGAGGTATCATTGGACAGAGAAATGGTAAGGAAAATCAGTAAACGAGATATGGAATATGTTTGCAACAAAGTGCAAGGAGGCAGAGGAAAGTTTTTGTTCCCAAGGGAAACAGAAATAATAGAAGACCAAAACGAGTCCTTGGTTTTACCCGAAGGATAGGAGGCAAAAAACTAAAGTGCAACAGAGAATGGAAAAGGTACAGGAGGCATAGGACCCAGGAAAACAGGAATTAGTAGAAGAGCCAGAAACGAGTATGCGCAGATAAGGAGGGAGGCCCAGCGACCAGTATGGAACACCGACATAGCATCGAAAGTCAAATCTGACCCGATCCTGCTGTATATCCACATTAGGATGAAGACAACAGTCAAGGACCAGGTTATAAGGCCTGAGGAAAGAAGGTGGAGAACTCACTAAGAAACAACAAGAGGTATGTGAGACTCAACACGAGATTTAAGGAAGTATTTTACAGTAGAGACAGGAAGGACTTCTGGGGGGACAGACCAATGGGGACACCAACAAGGAATACACCAACAAGGTTTGACGACATACATACAGATGAGGAGGAGGTGAAGAAACTGCTAAGGACATCGATACTCAAAGGGGCAAGGGACCGGACAACATCTCTCCGTGGGTCCTTGAGAGGGAAGCAGATATGGTATGGCGTACCACAATACCACAATCTTCAACACATCCCTGGAAACTGGGCAACACCTGAGGTATGAAGACGCAATTTTAGTCCTATTTTCAAAAAAGGGACAGAAGAAGAGGCACTAAATCTATGACCTATGTGACATTGACGTGTATAGTATGCAAAAATTATGGAGAAGATTATCAGGAGGAGAGTGTGGAGCACCTGGAACGGAACAGGAGTATAAATGCCAACCATCACTGATTCACGGAAGGCAAAATCCTGTGTCAACAAACCTTCTGGATTTTTATGATAAAATAACAGAGTAAGACAAGAGAGAGAGGGGTGGGTTGATGTGCATCTTCTGGAACTGCAAGAAAGGCCTTTGACACAGTTCCCACAAGAGATTAGTGCAGAAGCTAGAGCATGCAGGCGCAATATAACAGAAGGGCACTGCAATGGATCAGAAAATACCTGACAGGGAGGGCCCCCCAAACCCCCAACCGGGAAAAAAAGTCATGGTAAGTAATGAATGTATCACAGTGGGCACTGTGACGAGCGGGTCCCACAGGGTCGTCCCGGACCAGTGCTATTTTTTGGTATAGTGAACGCATGACGAAGGGTTAGACTCAGAAAGTGTCTCCTGTTGCAGATGATGTGAAGTTAATGAAGGAGAATTAAATCTGCAATGAGGACCAGGGCAGGACCTTCAAAGAGGACCTACAGACTGGACACCTGGTCCAGCAAATGGCTTCTTCGAATTTAATCCTGCCAAATGCAAAGTCAGAAGATAGAGGAAGGGCACAGAAGACCACAGACAGAGTATAGGCTAGGTGGCCAAAGACTGCAAAACCTCACCAAGGATAAAGATCTTGGGTGAGTATAACACACGAGCATGTCTCCGGAAGGCACCACACAATCAATAACTGCTGCCAGCATATGGGTATGGGCGCCTGGCAAACCTGAGACACAATTCCGACACTTAGTAAGGAATCATATTCAAGAGCACAGTACACCGTGTATGTTCAGGCCCATACTGGAGTATGCTGCACCTGTTTTTTTTTCTTTTTTTTTTTTTTTTTTTTTTTTTTTTTTGTTTTTTTTTATTTTTTTTTTTTTTTATTTTTTATTTTTTTATTTTTTTTTTTTGTTTGTTTTTTTTTTTTTTTTTTTTTGTTTTTTTTGTTTTTTTTTTTTTTTTTTTTTTTTTTTTTTTTTTTTTTTTGATTTTTTTTTTTTTTTTTTTTTTTTTTTTTTTTTTTTTGTTTTTTGTTTTTTTTTTTTTTTATTTTTTTTTGTCTTTGGAACCCGCACTTGATAAAGCACATCAAGAAACTAGAGAAAGTACAAAGGTTTGCAACAAGGTTAGTTTTCACAGAGCTAAGGGGAATGTCCTATGAAGAAAGATTAAGGGAAATCGGCCTGACGACACTGGAGGACAGGAGGGTCAGGGGAGACATGATAACGACATATAAAATACTGCGTGGAATAGACAAGGTGGACAAAGACAGGATGTTCCAGGGGGGGACACAGAAACAAGAGGCCACAATTGGAAGTTGAAGACACAAATGAGTCAGAGAGATAGTAGGAAGTATTTCTTCAGTCATAGAGTTGTAGGGCAGTGGAATAGCCTAGAAAATGACGTAGTGGAGGCAGGAACCATACACAGTTTTAAGACGAGGTTTGATAAAGCTCATGGAGCGGGGAGAGAGAGGGCCTAGTAGCAACCGGTGAAGAGGCGGGGCCAGGAGCTAGGACTCGACCCCTGCAACCACAAATAGGTGAGTACAAATAGGTGAGTACACACACACACACACACACAACACACAAGAAGGCGTTTGACACAGTACCACACAAGAGATTAGTGCAAAAACTGGAGGACCAAGCAGGGATAACAGGGAAGGCACTACAATGGATCAGGGAATACTTGTCAAGAAGACAGCAGCGAGTAATGGTACGTGGCGAGGTGTCATAGTGGGCACATGTGACCAGCGGGGTCCCACAGGGGTCAGTCCTAGGCCCAGTGCTCTTTCTGGTATTTGTGAACGACATGACGGATTGAATAGACCCCGAGGTGTCCCTGTTTGAAGATGACGTGAAGTTGATGAGAAGAATTCATTCGATCGAAGACCAGGCAGAACTAAAAAGGGATCTGGACAGGCTGCAGATCTGGTCCAGCAATTGGATCCTGGAGTTCAATCCCACCAAGTGCAAAGTCATGAAGATTGGGGAAGGGCAAAGAAGACCGCAGACGGTGTACAGTCTAGGGGGCCAGAGACTACAAACATCACTCAAGGAAAAAGATCTTGGGGTGAGTATAACACCAGGCACATCTGAAGTGCACATCAACCAAATAACTACTGCAGCATATGGGCGCCTGGCAAACCTCAGAACAGCATTCCGACATCTTAATAAGGAATCGTTCAGGACCCTGTACACCGTGTACGTTAGGCCCATATTGGAGTATGCGGCACCAGTTTGGAACCCACACCTAGCCAAGCATGTAAAGAAACTAGAGAAAGTGCAAAGGTTTGCAACAAGACTAGTTCCAGAGTTAAGAGGTATGTCCTACGAGGAGAGGTTAAGGGAAATCAACCTGACGACATTGGAGGACAGGAGAGATAGGGGGGACATGATAACGACTTACAAAATACTGAGAGGAATTGACCCAAAGGGGGACAAAGACAGGATGTTCCAGAGATTGGACACAGCAACTAGGGGACACAGTTGGAAGTTGAAGACACAGATGAATCACAGGGATGTTAGGAAGTATTTCTTCAGCCACAGAGTAGTCAGGAAGTGGAAAGTTTGAGAAGCGATGTAGTGGAGGCAGGATCCATACATAGCTTTAAGCAGAGGTACGATAAAGCTCACGGTTCAGGGAGAGTGACCTAGTAGCGACAGTGAAGAGGCGGGGCCGGAGCTTGGACTCGACCCCTGCAACCTCAACTAGGTGAGTACACACAACAAAACACACACACACACACACACACACACACACATACACCGCGCGCTTGAGTCGCCTTTCGTGCTCCGCGAATATGTGTTTTTGAGGGCTACCCAAGTGTACTGCAAGGGTCGCTAAGTGTGTGTCAGTGTAGTGAGGAATCCTTGAAATGATTTTCAATTTGCCCTAGCTACGAAAATGTTTAGAGCCACAATTTTGTAAGTGGGGCAGAAAAAATTTTTGGGGGCGATTTAGGGTGGGCAGGCCAAGTGGCGTTTTCATCCA
>NW_026466346.1:2500-11902 GCF_026875155.1 Cherax quadricarinatus
AAATGACATAACAGTGAGAGCCAGTGGCCAGACTGACAAACATGAGCAGCGAGCGGCCCCGACTGACATAACAGTGGAGCCAGCGGCCAGACTGACATAACAGAGAGCAGCGAGCGGCCAGACTGACATAACAGTGAGCAGCGAGCGGCCAGACTGACATGACAGAGAGCAGCGAGTGGCCAGACTGACATAACATGAGCAGCGAGCGGCCAACTGACAATAACAGAGAGCAGCGAGCGGCCAGACTGACATAACAGAGAGCAGCGAGCGGCCAGACTGACATAACAGAGAGCAGCGAGCGGCCAGACTGACATAACAGTGAGCAGCGAGCGGCCAACTGACATAACAGAGAGCAGCCGAGCGGCCAGACTGAAAATAACATGAGCAGCGAGCGGCCACAAATGACATAACAGTGAGCAGCGAGCGGCCAGACTGATATAACAGAGAGCAGCGAGCGGCCAGACTGACATAACAGTGAGCAGCCAGCGGGCCCCACTGACATAACAGTGGGGCAGCGAGCGGCCCCAACTGACATAACAGAGAGCAGCCAGCGGGCCAGACTGACATAACATGAGGGGCCAGCGGCCAACTGACATAACATGAGCAGCGAGCGGCCAGACTGACATAACAGTGAGGAGCCAGCGGCCAGACTGGGTATAACAGTGAGCAGCCAGCGGCCAGACTGACATAAGAGTGAGGAGCCAGTGGCCAGACTGACATAAAAAAGACAGCGAGCGGGCCCAAATGACATAACAGAGAGCAGCGAGCGGCTAGACTGACATAACAGTGAGCAGCGAGCGGCCACACTGACATAACAGTGAGGAGCCAGCGGCCAGACTGACATAACAGTGAGCAGCGAGCGGCCACACTGACATAACAGTGAGGAGCCAGCGGCCAGACTGACGTAGCAGCGAGCGGCCAGACTGCCATAACAGAGAGTAGCGAGCGGCCAGACTGACATAACAGAGAGTAGCGAGCGGCCAGACTGACATAACAGTGAGCAGCGAGCGGCCAGACTGACATAACAGTGAGGAGCCAGCGGCCAAACTGACGTAACAGAGAGCAGGAAGCGGCCAGACTGACATAACAGTGAGCAGTGAGCGGCCAGACTGACATAACAGTGAGGAGCCAGCGGCGAAACTGACGTAACAGAGAGCAGCGAGCGGCCAGACTGACATAACAGTGAGGAGCCAGCGGCCAGACTGACGTAACAGAGAGCAGCTAGCGGCCAGACTGATATAACAGTGAGGAGCCAGTGGCCAGACTGACGTAGCAGCGAGCGGCCAGACTGCCATAACAGAGAGTAGCGAGCGGCCAGACTGACATAACAGAGAGTAGCGAGCGGCCAGACTGACATAACAGTGAGCAGCGAGCGGCCAGACTGACATAACAGTGAGGAGCCAGCGGGCCCAAAATGACGTAACAGAGAGCGGAAGCGGCCAGACTGACATAACAGTGAGCATGAGCGGCCAGACTGACATAACAGTGAGGAGCCACGCAAACTACTAACAAGAGCACGAGCGGCCAGACTGACATAACAGTGAGGAGCCAGCGCCAACTGACGAACAAAAACCCAACGAAAAACATAGGGCCGGCCAAAAAACAAAAAAGACCCCACAAAAAAAAAAAAACCAAAAAAAAAAAGAGCCCCCCAAACAAAAAGACCCGAAAACTAAGAAAAGATTGAAAAACCCAAAGGGGGAAACCCACCCGGGCAAACCCCCTGGAGGAACAAACAAACCCCCATCTAAAAAAAAAAATTTAAAAAATTTTTACCAACCAAAACCCAAAAAAATTTAGAGAAAACCCCCCCAAAAACCCAGCCATTTGAACAAAACCAAAAAAGGGAAAAAAACAACAAAAACTTTTAAAACCCACACCGTTTCCCCGGGGCAAAGACCGAAAGTAAAAAACCAACCATTGGGAGAAAAGGCCCCAAAAAAAAAATTTTTTTTTTTTTAAAAAATTTCAAACCCCCAAACCCCAACCCCCCAGGGAAAAAAAAAAGCAAAAGGGCTTGAGGGACCCCCCCCCAAAAAAAAAACCTGGGCCCAAAGGAAAAAAAAAACAAAAAAATAAAAGGGGAGAAAAAAAACCAAAACAGAAATAAAATAGAAAACAGAAAAAAAAAAACCCAACCAAAAGGAGGGGGAAACAAGTTTTTCCCCCCCCCAACAAAAGGGCCAACCCCCTTTTCCCTCATCCCAAAAACCTTTGGACCCCCCCCCCGGGGAAAGGCCCCCCCTTCCGGGGGTTTTTTAATTTTAAACCAATTTTCCCTGCGGGGGGTTTTTGGGGCCCCCAAAATTTTAACCGCGGGGATCATTTTGGGGAAAAACCGTTCTTTTGGGCCCTCATACTTACCCTTGGACATACTTCCTCTTCAAATTGGGGCCCCCCCCCCCTTGTAACCCCAAATTTTTCCTCTTGGGCCCGGGAACCCGGGACAACATTTGGGAACCCCTGCTTCATCATTTAAACCCCCAACAACGGGGAGCCCCCCTTTTTTTAACCTCAGGGGTTCTTTAAAACCCAGTCGTCTTTTAAAACATTCTCCGTGAGAACTTCCGAAAAGTCACCCTCCACCGGATAAAGGGAAAGGGAGCGACAGTGTTTTTCATTGTACCCCCCAAGGGTAAACCCCACCCTGTGGTCACCTGGAGGCTGACGGTCAGGCACTAGTCCTCCCCAGACACAGGTATTTAAACTACCATTGTCTATTGTAACTACCGATCTTTATTATATCAGAAACCCCTCACAGCAGATAGACTTCAAACTTTATTGTAAATTTTAAATTTTTTCTGTCGCTATTACCAGTCTCTTGTAGTGGTAGCAGACGAAGTTTTTAAACCCGGCGCCCTCCTATACAGGTACCGTCAGGAGGCACCACACTCCTGGTATCGCACGTCATACCATCAGAGCGAGGGAGAGTACCAGTGTGTGGTTACCAACATGGCCGGCCAGAGAGTCTCCCAGGTCGCTCTTCTTACTGTGTTTGGTAAGTATTTTGATATGACCAAGTTTTAAACACCTGCAGTGTGACGATATATTGTGGGAACACCTGCAGTGTGACGATACATTGTGGGAACCTGCAGTGTGGTGATACATTGTGGGAACATCTGCAGTGTGACGATATATTGTGGGAACCTGCAGTGTGGCGATACATTGTGGGAGCACCTGTAGTGTGACGATACATTGTGGGAACCTGCAGTGTGGCGATACATTGTGGGAACCTG
Source organism: Cherax quadricarinatus (assembly GCF_026875155.1). NCBI lineage: Eukaryota > Metazoa > Arthropoda > Malacostraca > Decapoda > Parastacidae > Cherax > Cherax quadricarinatus. The sequence continues at coordinate 5,737 of NW_026466346.1, forward strand.
CAGTGTGACGATACATTGTGGGAACCTGCAGTGTGACGATACATTGTGGGAACCTGCAGTGTGGCGATACATTGTGGGAACCTGCAGTGTGACGATACATTGTGGGAACACCTGCAGTGTGGCGATACATTGTGGGAACCTGCAGTGTGGCATACATGTGGGAGCACCTGTAGTGTGACATACATTGGGGGAAACCTGCAGTGTGGCGATACATTGTGGGAACCTGCAGTGTGACGATACATTGTGGGAACACCTGCAGTGTGACGATATATTGTGGGAACCTGCAGTGTGGCGATACATTGTGGGAGCACCTGTAGTGTGACGATACATTGTGGGAACCTGCAGTGTGGCGATACATTGTGGGAACCTGCAGTGTGACGATACATTGTGGGAACACCTGCAGTGTGGCGATACATTGTGGGAACCTGCAGTGTGGTGATACATTGTGGGAACACCTGCAGTGTGACGATACATTGTGGGAACACCTGCATTTGTGACGATACATTGTGGAACCTGCAGTGTGGCGATACATTGTGGGAACACCTGCAGTGTGACGATACATTGTGGGAACACCTGCAGTGTGGCGATACATTGTGGGAACCTGCAGTGTGGCGATACATTGTGGGAACACCTGTAGTGTGACGATACATTGTGGGAACCTGCAGTGTGGCGATAAATTGTGCGAACCTGCAGTGTGGTGATACATTGTGGGAACACCTGCAGTGTGACGATACATTGTGGGAACCTGCAGTGTGACGATACATTGTGGGAACCTGCAGTGTGTGGCTACCCTGTTATCTGTGTTACATTGTGGGAACATAAACTAGGTATGACTCACTTGTCATATCACAGAGGAAGACAACATACATGAAGTAATGAAATGTGTCAGCCTGAGCTGGGAGACTCCAGTAGTGTCAGCATGAGCTGGGAGACACCAGTTGCGTCAGCATGAGCTGGGAGACTCCAGTTGTGTCAGCATGAGCTGGGAGACACCAGTTGCGTCAGCATGAGCTGGGAGACTCCAGTTGTGTCAGCATGAGCTGGGACACTCCAGTAGTGTCAGCATGAGCTGGGAGACTCCAGTTGTGTCAGCCTGAGCTGGGAGACTCCAGTAGTGTCAGCATGAGCTGGGACACTCCAGTAGTGTCAGCCTGAGCTGGGAGACTCCAGTAGTGTCAGCATGAGCTGGGAGACACCAGTTGCGTCAGCATGAGCTGGGAGACTCCAGTTGTGTCAGCATGAGCTGGGAGACACCAGTTGCGTCAGCATGAGCTGGGAGACTCCAGTTGTGTCAGCATGAGCTGGGACACTCCAGTAGTGTCAGCATGAGCTGGGAGACTCCAGTTGTGTCAGCCTGAGCTGGGAGACTCCAGTAGTGTCAGCCTAAGCTGGGAGACTCCAGTAGTGTCAGCATGAGCTGGGAGAACACCAGTTGCGTCAGCATGAGCTGGGAGACTCCATTGTGTCAGCATGAGCTGGGACACTCCAGTAGTGTCAGCATGAGCTGGGAGACTCCAGTAAAACGATGAGGATATCGCTAAATGTTCCACCAAGGGTTTAGTAGCTACGGCAGCTTCAAAGATATCCTTCCAGCAGGGCCGGTGTTGATCTGGGAATTGCAAACTCTCATGATAACGAGAGAGAGAGAGAGAGAGAGAGAGAGAGAGAGAGGGAGAGAGAGAGAGAGAGAGAGAGAGAGAGAGAGAGAGAGAGAGAGAGAGAGAGAGAGAGAGAGAGAGAGAGAGAGAGAGAGAGAGAGAGAGAGAGAACGCGAGATTGTCTACATTTTCTAGGCAGTTCTCTCTAATCACATACTTAGTCTGTGATAATCGTTCTCTGCAAGTTCCTCTATCATGATAATTAATCTTATTATAAACTTAGTCAAGAAGTTACCCCAGTTTGACGCTTGTGACCTTATACACCCCTTGCAGAGTCAGCACGGGTGGTGGGCGTGGTGAAGAGCATGGTGGGCGTGGCTGGTCATGACGTAACGCTGCCCTGTTCCCCTACGGGTTACTCCTGAACCACAGGTCAGTCCAGGTTAAAGGTCATAGGTAAATCAGGACAGGTAAGAAGGCTAGAAGGTAGGTCAGGACAGGTAGGAAGACTGAGGGTAGGTCAGGGAAAGGCAAAGATATTGTATGTTAGGTTAGGTTGGGCCAGGTAATAATTTCTAACTTTTATACATGTGAATCAGAGGTAAATTGGCTCTGTCATGTTTTCGAAATTATTATACGACCAAAATAATCTTCATCCTTAATGAATATCTTCTAGATATCTATAATGGCTGTTACACCCCTCAGAATTCATGACTCATAGACCGCAATTTCCCGTCAAGAAAGATTTGACATTACTACTAACGTGATGCCTTACCTCGGCTGTGCATCTCCATTAATGTCACTTTCATTCATTATCTGCAGGTTACAACATGCTGAGTCCACCTTTGAAAATTAATTTTTAATTCAGTCATGCATGTTTCACTTTGCCCCCGGGCAATCCATGAAGGATGTGAAGGAGGGTGCCTTGGGTTCTTCCTGGGATGGTGCCTCATGGGATGGGTTCTTCCTGGGATGGTGCCTCATGGGATGGTTCTTCCTGGGTGGTAGGCTACTTTATGGGATGGTTCTTCCTGGATGGTGCTTCTTGGGATTGATTCTTCCAGAGATGGTACTGCATGGGATGGGTTCTTCCTGGGATGGTACTTCATGGGATGGGTTCTTCCTGGGATGGTAGGCTACTTTATGGATGGGCTCATCCTGGATGGGTTCTTCCTGGATGGGTTCCTCCGGGGATGGTACTTCATGGATGGGTCTTCCTGGATGGTGCTTCATGGGATGGGTTCTTCCTGGGATGGTACTTTATGGGTTAGGTTCTTCCTGGATGGTACTTCAGGGGATGGTTTCTTACTGGGATGGTACTTCAATGGGATGGTTCTTCCTAGATGGTACTTTATGGGTTAGGTTCTTCCTGGATGGTACTTCATGGGATGGTTCTTCCTGGGATGGTACTTTATGGGTTAGGTTCTTCCTGGATGGTACTTCATGGGATGGGTTCTTCCTGGGATGGTACTTCATGGGAGATGGGTTTCTTCCTGGGATGGTACTTCATGGGATGGGATCTTCCTGGATGGTACTTCATGGGATGGGTTCTTCTGGGATGGTACTTCATGGGATGGGTTCTTCCTGGATGGTACTTCATGGGATGGGTACTTTCTGGATGGTACTTCATGGGATGGGTTCTTCCTGGATGGTCTTCATGGATAGGTTCTTCCTGGGATGGTACTTCATGGGATGGGTTCTTCCTGGGATGGTACTTCATTGGATGGGTTCTTCCTGGGATGGTACTTCAGATGGGTTTCTTCCTGGGTTGGGTTCTTCCTGGAATGGGTTCTTCCTGGATGGTATTTCATGGGATGGGTTCTTCCTGGGATGGTTCTTCATGGGATAGGTTCTTCTTGGAATGGGTTCTTCCTGGGATGGGTTCTTCCTGGGATGGTACTGTCATGGGATGGGTTCTTCCTGGAATGGGTTATTCCTGGGATGGGTTCTTCCTGGGATGGTACTATCACGGGATGGGTTCTTCCTGGGATGAGTTCTTCCTGGGATGGTTTCTTCCTGATGGATGTACTCCTGGGATGGGTTCTTCATGGGATGGGTTTCTTCCTTGGATGGTACTTCATGGATTGGTTCTTCCTGGGATGGTACTTCATGGGGTGGGTTCTTCCTGGGATGGTACTTCATGGATGGGTTCTTCCTGGGATGGTACTTCATGGGATGGATTCATCCTGGGATGGTACTTCATGGGATGGGATCTTCCTGGGATGGTACTTCATGGATGGGTTCTTCCTGGGATGGTACTTCATGGGATGGGTTTCTTCCTGGGATGGTACTTCATGGGATGGTACTTTCTGGGATGGTACTTCATGGGATGGGTTCTTCCTGGGATGGTACTTTCATGGGATAGGTTCTTCCTGGGATGGTACTTCATGGGATGGGTTCTTCCTGGGATGGTACTTCATTGGATGGGTTCTTCCTGGATGGTACTTTCATGGGATGGGTTCTTCCTGGGTTGGGTTCTTCCTGGAATGGGTTCTTCCTGGATGGTATTTTATGGGATGGGTTTCTTCCTGGGATGGTTCTTCATGGGATAGGTTCTTCTTGGAATGGGTTCTTCCTGGGATGGGTTCTTCCTGGGATGGGTTTCTTCCTGGATGGTACTTCATGGGATGGGTTCTTCCTGGAATGGGTTATTCCTGGATGGGTTCTTCCTGGGATGGTACTTCACGGGATGGGTTCTTCCTGGGATGGTTCTTCCTGGGATGAGTTCTTCCTGGGATGGTTCTGTCCTGGGATGGTACTTCCTGGGATGGGTTCTTCATGGGATGGGTTCTTCCTTGGATGGTACTTCATGGATTGGTTCTTCCTGGGATGGTACTTCATGGGGTGGGTTCTTCCCCGGGATGTACTTCATGGGATGGGTTCTTCCTGGGATGGTACTTCATGGGATGGGTTCTTCCTGGGATGGTACTTTTATGTGATCGGTTCTTCCTTGGATGGTTCTTCATGGGATGGGCTCTTCCTGGGATGGTACTTCATGGGATGGGTTCTTCCTGGGATGGTACTTCATGGGATGGGTTCTTCCTGGGATAGTACTTCATGGGATGGGTTCTTCCTGGGATGGGTTCTTCCTGGGATGGTACTTCATGGGATTGGTTCTTCCTGGGATGGTAGGCTACTTTATGGGATGGGCTCATCCTGGGATGGGTTCTTCCTGGGATGGGTTCCTCCGGGGATGGTACTTCATGGGATGGGGTCTTCCTGGGATGGTAGGCTACTTTATGGGATGGGCTCATCTTGGGATGGGTTCTTCCTGGGATGGGTTCCTCCGGGGATGGTACTTCATGGGATGGGGTCTTCCTGGGATGGTGCTTCATGGGATGGGTTCTTCCTGGGATGGTACTTTATGGTTAGGTTCTTCCTGGGATGGTACTTCAGGGGATGGTTTCTTACTGGATGGTACTTCATGGGATGGGTTCTTCCATAGATGGTACTTTATGGGTTAGGTTCTTCCTGGATGGTACTTCATGGATGGGTTCTTCCTGGGATGGTAACTTTATGGTTAGGTTCTTCCTGGGATGGTACTTCATGGGATGGGTTCTTCCTGGGATGGTACTTCATGGGATGGTTCTTCCTGGGATGGTACTTCATGGGATGGGATCTTCCTGGGATAGGTACTTCATGGGATGGGTTCTTCCTGGGATGGTACTTCATGGGATGGGTTCTTCCTGGGATGGTACTTCATGGGATGGGTACTTTCTGGGATGGTACTTCATGGATGGGTTTCTTCCTGGATGGTACTTCATGGGATAGGTTCTTTCCTGGGATGGTACTTCATGGGATGGGTTCTTCCTGGATGGTACTTCATTGGATGGGTTCTTCCTGGGATGGTACTTCATGGATGGTTCTTCCTGGGTTGGGTTCTTCCTGGAATGGGTTCTTCCTGGGATGGTATTTCATGGGATGGGTTCTTCCTGGGATGGTTCTTTTATGGGATAGGTTCTTCTTGGAATGAGTTCTTCCTGGGATGGGTTTTCTTTCCCGGATGGTAAATTCATGGGATGGGTTCTTCCTGGAATGGGTTATTCCTGGTATGGGTTCTTCCTGGGATGGTACTTCATGGGATGGGTTCTTCCTGGGATGGGTTCTTCCTGGGATGAGTTCTTCCTGGGATGGGTTTTTTCTGGGATGGTACTCCCTGGGATGGGTTCTTCATGGGATGGGTTCTTCCTTGGATGGTACTTCATGGGATTGGGTTCTTCCTGGTTTGGGACTTCATGGGTGGTTCTTCCTGGGATGGTACTTCATGGGATGGGTTCTTCCTGGGGTGGTACTTATGGGATGGATTCTTCCTGGGATGGTACTTCATGGATGGGATCTTTCCCGGGGTGGGACTTCATGGGATGGGTCTTTTTCCCGGGATGGTACTTCATGGGATGGGTTCTTCCTGGGATGGTACTTCATGGGTGGTACTTTCCGGATGGTACTTCATGGATGGGTTCTCCTGGGGTGGTACTTCATGATAGGTTCTTCCGGATGGACTTCATGGGATGGGTTTTTCCTGGGTGGTACTTCATTGGGTGGGTTCTTCCTGGGAGGTACTTATGGAA
>NW_026466347.1:0-14022 GCF_026875155.1 Cherax quadricarinatus
CAGGTAAGATGGAGTCCTTGTGTACAGTGGAGGTGGAATATTCTGATCATAGGGTGGTTGTGGTCGACCTGGGGTGGGATGGGCTGGCCAGGAGGTGTAAGAGCTATTGGAAACTAAATACGAGGATCTTGGGTGATGAGGAGGGTCAGGGAGGATTCGAGATGTTGTGGCAGAGCTCAGTGAGGAAGGGCGGGGTGTAAAGGATTAGCTGGGGTGGTGGGACGGGGTGGCTAAGGGACAAATACGTCAGTTTTATGTGAGGGAGGGGAAACACATAATGCAACAATCATATGGGCTCCTTCAGTACCTAGAGAGTAGGTTGAAGGATTGCTACGGAAGAGGTGGACATGGGGGAGTATATCCTGTGGAGATAGAAACGTTGAAAGGAAGGATTCGTGAGCTGCAAAATGAATGTTTTAATGAGGTGCGTGTGCAGGGGGGGTTGAGGAGGTGTTGTGGGGCGATCGGCCATCGGCGTGTGTTTTACGGGGTCAGCAGTGTCGTCGGAAAGCCACTGAGGTTGGTAGGTTAGTCGTCCACTCTGAAGTGGGGGTTATCGTGAGGGGCAAGTGTTGCAGACGACAGAGGGGATGAGTGGTTATGTGGATGCATGGTATGAGCAGTATTTGGGGAATAGTGGAGTGGGAGGTGAGGCTTTGCATAGTGTCTGTGAGCTAGTGCCATGTTCATTGGGGCAAAATGATCGAGTAGCGCTGGGTGGGGAGATAGATGAGGGCGAGGTTTGGTGGGCATTGGTGAGTATGCAAATGGGAAAGGCTCCGGGGACAGATGGATTGCTCTGTGAATTTTACCTGCAGAATTGGAAGTTAATGCGTGGATTCCTGATGGAGTTAATGAATATCATGAAGGAGAAGGGGGTGTTGGGGAAGTTACAAACCACAGTGGTAGTTGTTCTGGTCCCAAAGGGAGAGGTCCAGAATACCCTAAAGGATTATCGGGCGATATCTTTACTATGTGTGGATTATAAATTGTTTGCAAAAATACTGGGAAATTGCCTGAAATGCGTCATGGGGCATGTCATATCGGGAGGGCACTACAGGTTGCCTGGTAGATCTATGGTCGAGGGTCACAGACGTCTTAAGAGGTTTGTGGAGGGTTTGGGGGAAAAGGGGAGGCTTACTTGCTTTGGATTGGCAGGGAGCATATGACCATGTGGAACCGGAGGCATTGCAGCAGATCCTTCTAAAGCAGGGATTTGGGGAGGAAGTTGCAGAATGGGTGGAGATATTGTATCGAGGGGTGCGAGTCCATGTGCAAATCAATGGTCACATAGGGGAAACGGTATGTATGGGATGGGGCCTCAGGCAAGGATGTCCACTTTCTCAAATCCTGTTTGCCTGTGTTCAGGACCCATTTTACAGACTCATTGAGGCACGTATCTGTGGGGGGTGGGGACAGGGGAAGTGGGGTGTGGGCCGGGGATCGTAGGATACATGGACGACACGACAGTACTCGTGCAGGAGGGAAAGAGTTTGAGACAGGTGGGTGAGGTCATTCATACTTTTGGGGAGGCTACGGGGATGAGGGTCAATGTGGAGAAATCATGCTTATTAAGGCTGGGAAATTGGAACTGGCAAGGATGCTGGTGTGGAGTGGAGGGTGGTGGATAGCTTAAAGATATGTGGAATAGTGTTTATGGAGGATCAAGTGCGATCGAGAGAGGTGAACTCCGAGCGTATTGTGGAATGGGTGCAGCATAGATTGGGGAGTTTGCGACCGTACCATTTGACATTGTTGCAGAGGGCCATCATGGTAAACACGTTACTGTACAGTAAGGTTTGGCACGTGGTGGCACTTTACCCCATAACAGGGCAAGAAATTACGAGAATCTTAAAGAGGGTGTTTAAGTTTATGTGGGGTTCTGGGTGTGATTGGCTGAGGAGGGAGGTGGTAATGCTGCTGGAACGTCAGGGGGGTTAGGGTTATTAGATCTGCGGTGTTGGGTAAAATGTGTTTACTTACAAAGGGAGTATGTACGAGTCGGGGTGTGTGGGGGGTTAAAGCTTCTGTATGAGGGAGTGAAGAGGTGGTATGTGGGTGCAGAGTTGAGGGAATGTGAGGTGTTGTGTACCCTCATGGTCCTATGGGAGCCTGGCAAGATCCGTGTGGGAGTATTGGCGAGAGTGATTGGGAGCCGGGTGGTGATGCCAGTGGAGGGAATATACCCCATGTATGGATGGGGAGATATTTGGTGTCGTTTTCGTAAGTTGAAGCTCAGGCCTCAGATGCGGGAGGTTATGTTCCGTTTCTTGCATGACATTTTGCCATCAGGAGTGGTTCTATGGGCGAGACGAGTAGTGGAGGAGAGTCAGTGTGGGGTGTGTGATGGAGAGGATACGGCATATCATGCGGTGTATTTTTGCGAATGTTTGGGGAATGTTCAGGATTGGATGAGTAGGATAGTGAGGCGAGTGGGAGGGGGTGCATACCAGTGTTGAGAGCGCTCGTTTTGGATGTGGGAGGGGTGCCAGAGAGTACACAATGAGCATTGGCATATTTACTGGTAGATTTTGTGTACGTGTCGTGGTGTATGCGTGGGAATGGGGATTGGGTTGCGAGGAAACGGGTAATGGCAGCTACATTCTATAGGACAGTTTGCAAGAATAGGGAAATATATGGGTCGCGGTGGGAGGGAGCCTTCCCCGTAGGTTATCATGGTTTAACTGTTGGGATCTTACTAGCTTTGTTTATCATGGTTTAACATGTTGGGATCTTACTAGCATTCCCAATCCTTGCTGGGGCAAGGATTGGGAATGTCATCCGGGGTGCCAATGGGCTCGCCGTCGGGAGTGTGTGTGTGTGTGTGTGGTATGGGCGTATGGCTTAGACGTAAACAAGGGATGGTTCAGTGTGGTTAGTAGGTGTTAGGTTGTAAGTGTGATGACAGCTGGAATAAAAGTGCGATCCAGTTTGGGTGTGGGGATTTTCGGTTTATACTTTTACATACGTGTCCCACGGGATGATGACTGCATTACTTTCTATGTATATATAGCCTTGCACATGCTTGGTCACTTACCATCATACCTATATTAGAGGGTGGAGGTATATATTTTTTTAGAGGTAATTTACGCGTGTATGCTGTAAGGATGCTTGGGTGAGGATCGTAGTGATTGTGATACTGTCACGCTGTGACAAGTTATATGCTCATGTACGGCTAGAAGAATGTGTGACAGGGTTATGTGTAATGATGAGAGAAAGTGGGCAGTTGCCCAAATGGGGGGGAAGAGGGGGAGTAAGGAGTGTCGGAGAGACTGAATTTGCAACTTGATAGTGTCTCTTGTATACACCTTTGTTTTGCACATTGACTTTTGTGCAGTGAATAGGTTGTGATAGAGTAGTTTTTATTTTTTGTGTTCGCATTAGGTTTAATGGAAGCCTGTCTGTGAACTTGATTTTTTTTTGGGTTTGCCTTTACTTTACATGATGATATATTAATGTATGTGTACAACAATATGATAATTTAGTAATTGTGGCGCGTGTATTTGGCGGAGGTGTGTGTACCCAGCGGAGGTGTGTGTACCTTTAGGCGGAGGTGTGTGTACCTCAGGCGGAGGTGTGGTGTACCTCAGGCGGAGGTGTGTGTACCTCAGGGGGAGGTGTGTGTACCTCAGGCGGAGGTGTGTGTACCTCAGGCGGAGGTGTGTGTACCTCAGGCGGGTGTGTGTACCTCAGGCGGAGGTGTGTGACCTCAGGCGGGGGTGTGTGTACCTCAGCGGAGGTGTGTGTACCTCAGGCGGAGGTGTGTGTACCTCAGGCGGAGGTGGGGTGTCCCTCAGGCGGAGGTGTGTGAAACCCCAGGCGGAGGTGTGTGTACCTCAGGCGGAGGTGTGTGTACCTCAGCGGAGGTGTGTGTACCTCAAGGGGGGAGGGGTGTGTACCTCAGGCGAGGGGTGTGTACCTCAGGCGGGGGTGTGTGTACCTCAGGCGGAGGTGGGGTGTACCCCCAGGGCGGGGGTGTGTGTACCTCAGGGGGAGGTGTGTGTACCTCAGGCCCGGAGGTGTGTGTACCTCAGGCGGAGGTGTGTGTACCTCAGGCGGAGGTGTGTGTACCTCAGGCGGGGTGGGGTACCTCAGGCGGAGGTGTGTGTACCTCAGGCGGAGGTGTGTGTACCTCAGCGGAGGGGTGTGTACCTCAGGCGGAGGTGTGTGTACCTCAGCGGAGGTGTGTGTAAACCCCAGGCGGAGGGGTGTGTACCTCAGGGGGAGGTGTGTGTACCTCAGGGGGAGGTGTGTGTACCTCAGGCGGAGGTGTGTGTACCTCAGGCGGAGGTGTGTGTACCTCAGGCGGAGGTGTGTTACCTCAGGCGGAGGTGTGTGTACCTCAGGCGGAGGTGTGTGTACCTCAGGCGGAGGTGTGTGTACCTCAGGCGGGGGTGTGTGTACCTCAGGGGGAGGTGTGTTTTCCTCAGGCGGAGGTGTGTGTTCCCACAGGCGGAGGTGTGTGTACCTCAGGCGGAGGTGTGTGTACCTCAGGCGGAGGTGTGTGTACCTCAGGCGGAGGTGTGTGTACCTCAGGCGGAGGTGTGTGTACCTCAGGCGGAGGTGTGTGTACCTCAGGCGAGGGGTTGTGTACCTCAGGCGGAGGTGTGTGTACCTCAGGCGGAGGGGTGTGTACCTCAGGGGGAGGTGTGTGTACCTCAGGCGGAGGTGTGGGGTACCTCAGGCGGAGGTGTGTGTACCTCAGGCGGGGGTGTGTGAACCTCAGGCGGAGGTTGTGTACCTCAGGCGGAGGTGGGGTGTACCTCAGGCGGAGGTGTGTGTACCTCAGGCGGAGGTGTGTGTACCTCAGGCGGATACAGATACTCCTGTATGACTTACTACCAAGAAAGGTTTTATTTTTATTAGGAATGTGCGTTTCTTTTTACAATAATATATATGTGTGATGTTTTTTGTACTTACACCTACATGAGTATTTTTTTGTGTCAGCTGTAAGTTACACTTATGTAGAAGTGAGACGTGATAATTTCAAGTGTTTTTCTTATATATACTGATAGTTGGCTTGAGAGATGTATAGTGTGCTTGATGGTCTTTCTTTTTTGTTTTGTCTGTGACGGTTTTCTTATCCTGTGTCCAACAACGTGTGTGTGTGTGATAATTTATGTATGTACTTATTGTTCTCAACAGTGTTATACTACATATATGTATTATGTCTGTCTGTACAAGATATCCTCTCAATAAAATATAAAAAAAAATGGTAAATCAAAATCAACAAGTTCTTCAGATAAGAAATTTAATAAATCATCAACAGGAACTTTTGCAAACATGGAAATAACATCAAAACTAACCATGTTGAATTAAAAAGTTTAACTCATTCTATAAATTTTACTGTTGAGTTCGAAGAAAATAACTCGTTGCCTTTCCTAGATATTTTAATTATAAAGGTAACAATGATTTTAAATTTAAAATTTACAGAAAACCAACAAATAACTGTTTCTATGTATACTATTATTCTTCGCATCAAGAAAGAGTTAAACTGTCGGTATACCTGCCTAAGCTCTTGGGAGTTAGCGTGGGCTGTTACCAAGCACCATGGCTTGTTGTAGTGTTTTAGAATCTCAGGTTCAGGTGTTGAAGAAGGAGATTCTACTTCTTCACGAGGAAAATAGGAGGCTGAAGCTTCGTATAGTTGAGTTTGGGAGTGAGTGTGAGAAGGATTTAGCTGGTAAGGAAGGAATGGTCACCAGCAGTGATAGTGGCAGCTGCTTAAGTGGCAAGTGGTTCACAGTTCAGGAAGAAGGAAGATGAGAGTTAATAGAGAAGATGTGAAGGTAGGAAATCGATTCTCTGTTCTCCAAGACGAGTGTACTTCAGTGGTTAGTGAGGTTGAAGGTACCACTGATTTCCCTGCTAATCAAGGTAAGAATATTTTAATAGTAGGCGATTCTCAGGTAAGATATATGGACCGTGCATTTTGTAACAGAGACAGAAAGGTCAGACAGAGAGTGTGTCTTCCTGGAGCTGGCGTTGGTGACATAGTCAGCAGGTTGGATAATATTATGGCAGGTAATGGGAACAAGCCCATTATCTGTCTTAGTGCTGGGGGTAATGACATTGGGAAGGGCAGGAGAGAGGAGCTGCTGGATAAGCACAGGTCAGCCATAGAAGTAGTTAGGTCTAAGGGAGGGATCCAAGTCATATGTAGCATCTTGCCTAGAAAGGGAGTGGGCAATGGATGGATGTCTAGGGCAATTGGTATAAATTGCTGGCTAGACAGGTACTGCAAGGAACTTGCAATCCCATTCATTCATAACTGGGACCTAATCTTTGGCAAACGTGAAATGTATGCAAGGGATGGGGTTTATATCTGTGGGGATGGAGTGGTTGCATTAGCCAATTCAGTGGAGAGAGTAATTGATGACTTGTCTAGGAATTTAAACTGATAGATTATAGAGGTATGGGTGCAGGCTGCAGCATTAGGGTTAAAAACAGTAGTTATTACCGGGATACCTCAGGGATATGTTTAAAAGATAATATTCAAAATAAAGTTGCTAGTAATGGCAAATCAATTGATCAACAAAGAGGGATATTAGAGGGCAACGAGTGACTAGCTCCCTTAGGGTTTACTATACAAATAGCAAGAGTCTAAGAAATAAGATAGATGAGCTAAGATTACTTGCAAGTGTAGGTAATATAGATATTATTGGTATAACAGAGACCTGGTTCAACCTGAAAGATAGAGAAATGCCACGTGAATGCAACATACAGGGTTATACACTATTCCACACTGATAGGGTCAACAGGAAGGGTGGTGGAGTGGCCATGTATGTCAGAGAAAATTTAAATTTTTGTTTTAGACATGATATAAGATTAGAAACATCGAACACAGAATCTGTTTGTCTACAATTTCTCGAGGGACATGACAAATTAATTTTGGGTGTGATTTATAGGCCCTCAAACCTTGATAGGGAGGGCAGTAAGCTGTTATGGGACGAAATTCATAAGGCATCTAGATATGAAAATGTTGTGATAATGGGAGATTTTAACTTTAGACAAATTAATTCGAACAATATGACAGGAAATCTTGAGTCTAGTCACTTTCTTGATACGGTTCAGGATTGCTTTTTAGAACAGGTTGTGACAGAACCAACTAGAGGAAATAATCTGCTTGACTTGGTTCTTGCCAACAAAGATTCACTAATTAATAATCTTGAGGTTAATGATGAGCTTGGGGAAAGTGATCACAAATCACTTAATTTTAATATATCATGGAATTACCCAGATAACTGCAATCAAATCTCTGTCCCAGATTTTCGCTTGGCCGACTTCATGGGATTGAAAAATTACCTGGGTGGGCTAAATTGGGATGTCCTGACTATGGGTCAGGTAGGTGATCTTGGTTGCCAATATGACGTTTTTCAGAGCATAGTTCTAGCTACCCAGACAACTTTTGTTCCGAGTAGGGAAATTAGATCTAACAAAAATGATCCCAAATGGATGAACAATAGATTAAAACATCTCATTGGTCAAAGGAGAGACACAATAGAGTGAAAAACTAATGTCAAAGACCTGGAAGTGATCATGTCCGTCATGTCGGAGGATCTCACCTTCAAGGACCATAACATTGCATCGATCGCATCTGCTAGAAAAATGACAGAATGAATAATGAGAACCTTCAAAACCAGGGATGCCAAGAACCCTGATGACACTCTTCAGGTCGCTTGTTCCATCTAGACTGGAATATTGCTGCACACTAACAGCACCTTTCAAGGCAGGTGAAATTGCTGACATAGAAAATGTAAGGAACCTTCACGGCACGCATAGCTGCGATAAACCACCTCAATTACTGGGAACGCTTGAAGTTCCTGAACTTGTACTCCCTAGAATGCAGGAGAGAGGGATACATGATTATATACATCTGGAAAATCCTAGACGGGCTAGTACTAAGCTTGCACACGAAACTCACTCCCTACGAAAGCAAAAGACTCGGCAGACGGTGCAACATCCCCCCAGTGGAAAGCAGGGGTGTCACTAGCATGATAAAAGACAACGCAATAAGTGTCAGGGGCCCAAGAATGTTCAACTGCCTTCCAGCATACATCAGTGAGATTACCAATGACCCCTGGCTGTCTTCAAGCAGGCACTTGACAAGCACTTAAAGTCAGTACTTGACCAGCTGGGCTCTGGTTCATTCGTTGAATTACGTGCATCCAGCAGTAACAGCCTGGTTGATCAGGCCCTAATCCACCATGAGGCCTGGTCACAGACCGGGCCGCGGGGGCATTGACTCCCGAAACTCTCTCCAGGTATACTCCAGGTACTAGATTAGCCTAAATTAAATTGTTCCTGTTATAATAAGGTTAGTTTTCTAAGGTTCCTTAGGTACACAATTAATTCTAACATTAACAGAAATTTAAAAAAATGTATCCTGAAGCGCATAAGAGAAATTTTTAAAAAGGACTTAATTTTAAATGAGTTCTTGCTAAGTGAACAATTTTGCCTATTCGGTACGACGTATATATGTGGGGTGGTGCTGGCAATGGTGGTGGTGGCGGTAAGAGTGATCAGCTAGGTAGGTACCTTGGCAACAGGTCACCTGAGCTCACTACCTAAGCCTGGGTGGTGTGTGAGTGTAGAGGGTGCCAGGGGTGGGAGAAAGGAGGTGTCCCTAGGGGGACAAAATTGGCCTGGATATCCAGGACCGATGACAGAGATGATGAGGATGTGAGGAAGAGTCGGGGTCGAGGACGGTCAGGGGACGTAACGGGACGGATTGCGAGAAGAGTGAACGTGATGGAAGAAGAGAGGAAAAGAGAAAGGATAGGAAAGTGAAGTGAGGGTGAGAGGGAGAGGGAGCGAATGAAAGACAGAAAGGACGGAGAAAAACAAAGAGAAGATGTGTTGTGATGATGGAAAGGAAGGTGAGGGGAAGTTGACTAACGAGAGACACACACAATGAAGAAAGGAAAACGTTTAGAAAATATTAAGGCGTTTGAAAGAATAAAGGAGAGGAACAGAGGGTGGTTGGATGTGGAAGGTGGTGGTTGAGATGGAGGTGGAAGGTGAAGGTGGAAGGTGGAGTGGATGAAGGTGGAGTGGAAGGTGAAGGTGGAAGGTGGAAGGTGGGGATGATGAAGGTGGAGGTGATGGTGGAGGTGGAGGTGGAGGTGGGAAGGGTGGGGTGGCAAGGTGGAGGTGGAAGGTGGAGGTTGAAGGTGGAGGTGGAAGGTTAGAGGTTGGAGGTGGAAGGTGAAGGTGGAAAGGTGGAGGGGTGAAAGGTGGCAAGGTGGAGGTTTGAAAATTGAAGGTGGAGGTGGAAGGTGGAGGTTGAAGGTGGAGGTGGAAGGTGGAGAGGTGGAAGGTGGAAGGTGATGGAAGGTGGAAGCGTGGATGGAAGGTGGGAAGGTGGAAGGTGTAGGTTGAGGTGGAGGTGGAAACGGTGGAGGTGGAAGGTGTAGGTGGAAGGTGGAGGTGGAAGGTGAAGATGGAGGTGGTGGTGGAAGGAAGCTCTTGGGAAGATGAGTCAACAAGAAAAAAGAAATGTAAGTAGGAAATATCAGAGGAGAAAAAATGTGTGAGGCGGAAGGTGTGTGGTAAAAAGAAATTGAGAAGGAAGTAAGTGAAGAAGGGAATAGAGAAATGTAAAGAAAGGAAACTGGTGTGCGAGGACTGAAAGCAGTGGGAAGGAGTATACTTGCTGTTAATTTTCTGAGAAAATCACCTGACTTGATCATATGATGACACGTTGAAGGGATCATTAACATCTTAGAAACTGTGTCAGTATTTAATAACTTATCCAAGGAGAAGAGAATGTTCATGTACCGAGTTGACGAAACCTGGTTCAGGAAGACTAGAAGATGCTTACCTTTGGGTATATAGCATTAGCTCTCTAGGTATTGTTTAATCGTTGATATTTAGCACAGGTACGAGAGTGACTGTTTAACTGTTGTCGTGCGTGCATCAGGAAAGGAACATAAACACAGAGAAGACAAGAAAAGCCGACAAATAAATTTGAACAAACTGCAAGAATGGTCTGACAAGTGCTTATTGGTATTCAACCCCAGCAAATGCAAGGTTATGAGAACTGGAGAAGGGACACTAAGACATGAGACAACGGTTGTGAAGCTCCCTCAAGGAGGATCTCAGGGTAGACATAGTACTAAACATATCATCTGAAACGAATATTTTCAGAATATTGCGTATTTGGCCAATCTAAAACTAATTTTCAGAAGTCTCAGCACAGAGACATTCACAATGAATAAAAAATACACAATACCGCGACTGGAACACTACACAAATAACCCGCACATAGGAGAAAGAAACTTAGGACGACTTAAGACACTGTTCATTTCTGAGTTTGCATGGACCCTGTAGCATGGACCCTGCAGCATTGAACCTACACTTGGACCCTGCAGCATGGAATGGACCCTACAACAGGGACCCTGCAGCTGGACCATGCAGGATGGACCTGCCAGGATGGACCCTACAACATGGCCCTGCAGCTTGGACCTGACAACATGGGACCCTGCAGCATGGACTCCCTACAGGCATGGGCCCTTACACCTTTTCAAGTATGTCAAAAAATCTGGAAAAAGGGTAAGAGCTTGCAAGTTCCAGTTGTTTATTTCGGTTTGCAAGAACGGTTATGAAGGGACCGATCCACATTGTCCGCTGTTGCGGAAGGTAACTGGTTTCGCTTTAGGCTATGTAGCCTGCAGGAGGATGGGGTTCATGGAGCCTCCCTTTTCATTTAAATGTTCGTTATTTAGTTTAACCACATTAGTAGCAGTGTGCTTAGTGAGTTAATGTGAAATAGGAGTGTGGTGTGTTTTTTTTTTTTGGAGTAGATTGTAAGTTTTTACTTTTAATATATGTTTGTTTTTATATGAGTGAGTTTTTGTTCCTCCTTCCTAATTATAATTAATATTGTTTAATTTACGAGTGCATGCTGGCCCCCCAGGTTTATGTGTTAAAGTGTAAATTTTAACCCCGAGACAGCAGTGTGAGCAGCCTTCAGGAGCCAGGAACATTTTATTTAAGTTACGACATCAAAGTCGTAACAACAGGCCTTCACTTAATTCATGTCAATGCGAGGTTACTTTTATCCAAATTATTATGAGAAATTAGGATACTAGCTAACAGAACCAGGGAGGTACTTTTATCCATTTCTGAATCCTGGTTGGATAACAACGGTGACCGACGATGAACTTAAACTAGAAGGTTATAATATGCAGCGCTTAGACAGGAATAGAAAAGGCGGTGGGGTATGTACCTATGTAAGAAATGACAGCCTACAACCAAAGACCTAATTTGAAAAATAATTTGAATAATAATAAACTGGAGATTCTATGGCTTGGCGTGTTGCTACACAAGACTAAACGAATCTTAGTAGGAACTAGCTACTGCCCCCCACCCACGATTAATTCTTAGTGGATTTTCCGAGAGTCTTGTCCGGAATTAATAGCAGAAATAAGCAAATTCTGGGATTAAATAATTACACTCAACTAAATAATACACCAACTCGGATCACACAGTTCTCAGCCGCCATATTAGACTACATACTTGTTAATAGCGCTGAGAAGATTAGTCAGTCAGGCGTCATTACCACAGGTCTTAGTGATCATTTCATTATTTACTGTACCAGGAAAATCATTAAGGATCAGACAGGCCTACACAGGACATTTAACATGAGGTAAGCTAGAAACTACAGTAAAGAAGTATTGGTAAACAGGCTACAAAATTATGATTGGACAGTGATCATAAGTTGCACGGACGTAAATGATGCCTGGAAAAAAATTCAAAACAATCTTCATTGCCATCCTTGATAATATTGCACTAGTTAAAGAGATTAGGATTGAATGAAGAACGCAACCCAGGATGACTACTGAGATATTATATAATATTGTGAGAAATTACCTGCATGAAGGTTACAGGGTATTACCTGAATTATTATATGTAAGTAATTTGGTTGAGGTATGTGGGACTTAGTCACAGTAGGTCACAGGACTGTCACTCCTTCGATGCCCACTCCTTCGATGCCCACTCCTTCGATGCCCACTCCTTCGATGCCCACTCCTTCGATGCCCACTCCTTCGATGCCCACTCCTTCGATGCCCACTCCTTCGCCACTCTCACAAAAAAAACTCGACCTGACATTAAATTAATAATTACAATATTAAACATTAATACCAATAAAAGTAAAATATAAAATAGTGTTGACTGTATGAAAATTATAGGAAACGATCTCTAAAAAGGTTTAATGGGAGCACAAATACTCAAAGACAGGGTAAGAATTTTCTAACTGACACCGATACATATGTACCAAAAGTTAGATAATTAAGAAGTAATGGTGTACATACTGAATCTGTTTTGTGAACGAGCACCCTAATAAATATGATAATTAAACAACTTAAAACTGTATCAGGGTATAGAACACATTTTAACCACACAATCGAGCGAAAAACTAATGTGAAGGACCCGGGAGTGAAAATGCTAGAGGATCTTGCCTTCAAAAACCTCAACAATATATCTACCTTATCTGCTAGAAAAATGATAGGATAGATAATGAAATCCTTCAAAACTAGGGACGCCAAGCCCAGTGATTCTCATCCCAAATCGCTTGTGCTCTCAGGTGGAATATTGCTGTAACTAACGGCCCCCTCAAGGTGAGAACATTTGCAGACTGGAAGAGGGTTACAAAGAACATTTCACGGCACACATAAAGTTGATAAGGCACCTAAATTATGGGAAAACGGTTGAAGGCCCCTTCATCTGTATTCCTGGGAGCGCTGGGCGAGGCAGTCTTCATGCTAATATACCACTTGGAAAATCCTAGGGCATATCGTACCAATCTTGGCCACGAAATTCATTCCCTATGAAAACAAAAGACTCGGCAGGAAGTGCAACATTTACTATAATTTTTTCACTCTTTTGTCCTCTTTAGCCTTATACAAAGGAACTTTGCATGCTCTCTGCCAGCACTAGGTACCTTACTTCTTCAATAATTTATTAAATGAAGACAACACTGTAAAACTATATCACCACCTGCTTTAACATTTCATCTTTATCCATCAATCGGCTGCTTACCCCCTTTCATTCTACTATCCCTCACGAACTTCCCCACATCACAACTGCCATCTTCCTCACTCTACAAGAGTTTTATTCCGCCTTGCCCTATACACGAAAATCACGCCGTCCATATCTTCATCAACATTTAAAAATTCCCTCAAAATATTCCCTCCATCTTTCTGATACCTCTAACTCTGCATTTAAATAAACTTTTCCTCTCACTGCTTTTAACCATAAATCCATTCGTATCCCTAGGCTTTTTAACTATTTAATTCACTCCAAAAACTTTATCTTATTTTTCAAACAACAATTTGTTGATACTATTTCACCCACTCTCTCATTTTCTTCTTTTTTACATTGCTTCATCACACTATTAACCTCTCTTCTTTCTCTCCTATATTTCTCCTCCATCAGTTACAAACCCAGGGCAACATGGGTTTAGAGGCAGCGTCGCTCCTGTCTGTCTCAACTTTGGATCACTACGACAAGGTCCTAGATGCACTACTGAAGACAAAAGAATGGCAGATGTAATATATACAGACTTTGCAAAAGCACTTCAACAAGTGTGACCATGGCGTTAATAGCGCACAAAAAGGAATGCGTGCTAAGGATTAACAGGGAAAGTTGGTAGATGGTTATAAATTTCCTCACAATCAGAACTCAAAGAGTATTATGTCAACAGAGTAAGTTCAGAAGCGGGCTACTGTGAAAAGCTCGTCCACAAGGACACAGTACTCGCTCCCATTCTTGGTTTCTCATCCTCATATCTGACATTAGACAGGATGCCCAGCACAACACCGTGTCCTTCTTTGCAGATGACACCCGATTCTACATGACAGTGTCTTCCATTGCAGACACTGCAAGCTCCAGGCGGACATCAACAAAATCTTTCAATGGGCTGCAGAAAACAATATGAAGTTCAACGATGAGAAAATTTCAATTTACTCTGATTGGTAAAAATGAGGAAATTTAAAACTTCACAGAGTACAAAACAAA
>NW_026466349.1:0-14000 GCF_026875155.1 Cherax quadricarinatus
GGAAATAGTCACAAAATTAATGCGGTGAGAAATCGTCTCTTTTTCCTCGTTTTGCGTCGCTTGTTCGTATTGTCTGCTTTCTTCCCGCCTTTTTTATGACCAGCGAGAGATTTTGTAGCGGTGTAACTGCATTTGATTGTGTTTATGTTTTACTACAGAGATAATAAATATACGAACTTAAAAATGCTTTCCAAAATTTCAGTGTCTTTGTAAAATGCCATACTAGAGCAGAATTTATGTTATATGATCCCTACGAGTTTAGCATATCCTCTGATTAACACAAAATGTAAAACTGAACCTACGATGATCAAATAAAGTAGCTACTCTTTGCTAAAACAAACCCTGCGTGCTTAATGCATTTTAAGCGATGTATGTATAATATTGCTAATAATAATTATGATTAAAGAGCAAAATGTTCCTTAGATTAAATTAAAAAATTCTAGCAGAGGATTTTCAGTTATATTTTAAGAAGACTGCAAGGATCCGGACACTGGTGCTCGGCCACAATAACAAACATGGCGGTAGCGTCTGAAGAAGAGCAGTTTTTTGCTCTTGTTTCTATCGAGGAAAAGAGCCAAATACCAGAAAATTTAGGCAAGAAACTTCAAGATATATGGGCTACGAAACTCACTGAAATTACAAACTTGAAGGTTCAAAATGAAAAGCAAAGACTTAAATCTGGTAAGCAGGCTGCTTAGTCTGGTCGGCATTTTTTTTTTTTTAAATTTGTATTGTACTTGGTGTTTATTTTTAAGAAGAAGTATAGATTTTCACTCGGACTGATAATGGTAGATATGGAGCTAATTTTATATATTATATATATAGAAACAAGTTGTGATATCTGATAAATTTGAGATATTAGAAAAAATTCATACAAGCGGTGCTTTGATGCTGGTGAAGGGCTCTTGATCCAAGGGACTAAATCGATCCTCCCTTTCATAGGATCGAATCTGTATGTCTCCCTTTTTTCCAGGCGCTGTGTGACCCTTACGGGTTTAGTATTCCTCTTTCTAAATGTACATGTACAAAATGCAGCTTTGTGTGGGTACCCGTATCTTATATTAGAATGTTAAGAGCGAGGAAAACTTTATTCAAGAGCCTGAATGGAAGTAACCCAGTTTGACTTAATTGGGTTGTCCAAGGTTACTAACTCTCCGGTTGGCTATTGCTATGTTAAATGTTGGTCCTCGGCAAAACTTGGGATTATTTTATTTTATTTTTTTTATGATGCAGCCTATCTACATCATGGAGGGCACTGACGTGTTGTTAGTGTCCCTGGCCTGGTGGGAAACACTCTTGCCTCTTCACATAGTGTCCGGGGTTAAATACCCGGCTGGTGGAAATACTGGCAGTTTCCTTACACCTGTTGCCCCCAAATTCCCTACAGCAAGGGGTACGGGGAGTTTTCAGCTGGTGGGTTTGCACCTGGGGGAAAAAATTGAAGGACCCCAATGGAAAAAAAACACATCCTCGAGAACACCGACTTTCTGGGCATCCCGAACAATTGGGTTGGGAAATTTTTTTTGTTGGGGATGGATTGTAAAGGACCTTTCCCTAGAAAGGGCCAACGGGCCTGCGCAGGGTCCTCCTTCAATGTTCGTGGTTTAAGATCTCTTTTATCAAGATAATGTAAGATGATTGATTTTTAAATTATTTTTTTCCTTTTTTGGTCCCCTTGCGCTTTGGGGTGATGGTCATGAAAAAAAAAATGGCAAATAATATCTTTTTTTTGGTTAAATGTTCTTCAGAGCCAATCAGTGGTTAGAATTGAGCCAGTTAATCCGGGTATGGCATTCCATTTCTCCCGATGATAGTGTGGGTTACTGTTTTTAGGCTTTGTTTGGTTATTTTGGGTTATCAGTAAATGATATCAATACGAAAATTTTAAAGAAAAACATTGAAACACGAAATTTTTTTATTGAAAAAATTTTTTTGCCGCACTGTAGGTTTTTATCATCAAATACGGGGTTTTTTTACACCCCTTTGAAGATCAATTTTGGGAAAGAGTAAGTAAATAAAGGGGAGGGGGTGTTTGATTTAACACCCACCCCCCTTGGTGCAAGATTATCATTTTTTTAACCAAAGCAAAGCTTGTGTCCAAAGCTTTTGCCAAAGGGTGAGGTGAAACACTAGAGCTGTTACTTTTCTCCAGATGTAACCATCCCTGTTTTTTACTGTGAAGCCCCAGTGCAGGCAAAACATTTATTTAAAAAAAATTTCTAGTGTTCCCCATTCTTATCTTCAAATTTTCATATTTTACCATTTTAAAAAGATTCTTGTTTGACATTGGGGGGCTGGGAACGTTTTTCCTAATAACTGTTTACATACCTACTTTTCCCCTAGTAGCCCGCTCACCCAGACCTCTCCACTGCACACTTCACCTTCCGGTATATAAACCTCTGGCCATCTTCTGCTTTAGGCTAAGAGACTTGGCAGACGATGCACCATCCCCCCAATGAAAAGCAGGGGTGTCACTAGCACGTTAAGAGACCATACAGTAAGTGTCAGGGGCCCGAGACTGTTCAACTGCCTCCCAGCACACATAAGGGGGATTACCAACAGACCCCTGGCAGTCTTGAAGCTGGCACTGGATAAGCACCTAAAGTCAGTTCCGGATCAGCCGGGCTGTGGCTCGTATCGTTGTTTGCGTGCAGCCAGCAGCAACAGCCTGGTTGATCAGGCTCTGATCCACCAGGAGGCCTGGTCACAGACCGGGCCGCGGGGGCGTTGACCCCCGGAACTCTCTCCAGGTAAACACTGAAGGTGACGGACTAATTATATCAGACTTCCACCATTTTTGTCAACTTCATCTTCCACCAAAGCTAAATTCTCCACGAGTGTAATCCATTCCTGTATTTGACTAATGATGCTTGCAGCTCAGACAAAATGTTTCTTCTTACTCTTCATCTTGTTTGGTTATGTTAGATTTTCCCAGTTGTATAACATAGTACTATCTTTGTTACTAATCTCACTTTGTTGTATATTTTATACTGTATATTTTATTGCCAATATACATCGAGGACCAACATTCAGTTATATAAAATGGTGTTTACTTGAAGGAGTTTGAGATACCTTAGTTACTTTGCTGTGGGTTATTCAAACAGGTCTGTATTTACCATACTGTGGTATCATTCACTCTCCTGTGTATGGTAATAGATTTTCCACTAGGTAGGTATATATGTTTACCTGGAGAGGGTTTCGGGGATCAACGCCCCTGCGGCCCGGTCTGAGACCAGGCCTCATGGTGGATCAGGGTCTGATCAACCAGGCTGTTACTGCTGGCCGCACGCAAGCTGACGTATGAACCACAGCCCGGTTGGTCAGGTACTGACTTTAGGTGCCTGTCCAGTGCCTTCCTGAAGACAGCCAGGGGTCTATTGGTAATCCCCCTTACGTATGCTGGGAGGCAATTGAACAGTCTTGGGCCCCCAGACACTTATTGTGTTGTCTCTCAGTGTACTTGTGGCACCCCTGCTTTTCATCGGGGGAATGTTGCATCTTCTGCCGAGTCTTTTGTTTTCATATGGAGGATTTTTTGTGTCAATTTGGTACCAATCCCTCCGGGACCTTCCAAGTGTATTTTATCACATCCTTTTGCTTGTTGAGGGAAACAGATCAAGGACCTCATTCGTTCCCATTTTTTGGGTCCTTATCGCACTTTTTCCGGGAAAGTTTTTTTGTACACTAAAAGGTCTGCAATGTCGCCAGCCTTGGGGGGGGCCGTTAGTGAACAGCAGTTTTCCCCCACCTAGAGAGCACAAGCGTTTGAAGAGAATCATCATGGCTTGGACCCTATTTTAAAAAAGTTTCCCAGCCTTTTAAGGGTGAAAAACAAAACCAAAGGCACTATGTAAAAAAAAATTTACTGTACCAAATATTGCCACCATCTGTGACATTCAAATTCTTTTTTTTGGCAAAAGCCTTTTGTGATCATGACTAAAATCGACTTGTGAATTTTGCCCCTCACGTTTTGTCTCGCACTTTATCACCCCCAAAATTAAACTTTTGAATGAAAATGGTTTTTTGACTTGCCCCATGTGAACAAGTTGCTCTAGTCAGGACGAAGCACTAGTAGACATTTATTGAAGATTCTCCCTCCCACCCCCCTAAAAACTATGCAAATATCCCTTTTTTTTTCCCCATGTTTTTTTTTAAATGTAACTGTTTTCATTAAAATACTCTTCAAATTTTTTTTTATAATTTTTCATTTTTATTTCCAAGATCAAGAAAAATTTCAGCATGAAAAGGAACTTGTACAACGGTTTAGCTTGAGGAAAAAAACCGCTTAAAGAAAGCAATAAACAAAAAGAGAAATTTAAAAAAAAAAAATTATTCTTTTAAGAGGAGTACCAGCCGACAAAAAAAAAGGCTTTACACGTGAGGTGGAACAGTTTTAGTAATATAAGAATTCTTTTTAATTTCATAGAAATATTACATTTGAAAAGGGCCCAAGAAATGTATTTCAAAAAGCAATCTTGCAATTTATTTTTTTCGTACGTCTAAAATGTTATAAATTTACAAGAGGGTTTCCATTTTTTCTGTGGTCCTTAGAAAATGATGTGTAATTGCCTTTTTTTTTTGTAGCCCTGGTCATTGTGTATATAGGAGTTTTTAAAGTATTAAAAACAACTGTTTTTGGGGAATATGGCTTGAAGAAATTAATCTAGTGAAGACAACTTAAGCTGCACTTGGCTTAAATTTCCTTTTGAAAATTTGTAAGAAAAGTTGCAAAAGTTGGTGAAGGAATTTGGGAGGTTGTGCAAAAAAAAGGAAGTTGAAAAGCAAACATAGATGAGATCAAGGTTATGAAGTCTAGGCAATAAAAGATGCAATGGAAATGGCAGATTGGAAAATAAGGGGTATGGAATAAGTGAATTTATAAATAAGCGTATTTATATATTTGGGAGTAAATGTGTCAGTAGATAGATCTGTTGGACTCGAAAGGATATTCTTGAGTTTTCCAACTTGTATATTTAACCTAGGACACAGAATGAGAAAGAAGATGCTTCTACACACTCAGCAGCCATGGCAGGAAGCCTTGAAACCAGAGTTAAGCAAATACAAGATCTACAGGAGCAAGTAGGTTTATTTCACATTTGGTACTGAATAATTTTTACAAGCCTTGAAATGCATTCTTTCTCTAATTATATCCTTGGTAATTTTGTATAAATTTTACTGAATTTATTTAGCATCTTGATCTACTTTTGGAATATTATAAAAGCTTTTGAGACAGAGGTTTCTCTGCTATATATTTCATAGTTTTGGAGTTACCGCAAAAGAGCTCCTGTTGTGTATTTTATTAACCCTTAAACTGTCCAAATGTAGATCTGTAAACCATACCATGGACCGGGATAGAACCCGCGATCAGAGATTCTCTAAACCCCAGATCGTCACGTTAGCCATGGTGTAGAAATATACCTAGTTGGATGAATCTTATTGTGGCTAGCTGGCCCAGTGGCAAACGCGACGGTCTGGAGTTTTGAGACTAATCGTGGGTTCTATCCCCATCCGTGGTATGGTTTGTTTGCAAATTTTGGGCATTTAAAGATTTTTCGAGGGCATGTGACGGCTTGAGGGGACTTGAGCTAGAGGTTTTGTCACACCTGGCTAGCTGGAGATTCATCTGTAAAAACTTGCATTTGTGGTCACAGTGGTGCCTATGCTAACCTTCCTATGATGTAGAAATATACCTAGTTGGGTGAATCTTATTGTGGCTAGCTGGCCCAGTGGTTTTAAAGCACGGTCTGGAGTTTTTGAGACTCTGATCGTGGGTTCTATCCCCGTCTGTGGTATGGTTTGTTTGCAATCGTGGCATTACGATTTCGTGAGTCAAGTAGATCTACGTTCGCTCTCATAGCGCTCCTAACGTAGATCTTACTTTTTTTTTTTACATTCTTTTTTCGGAGAAAACCCAATTTTTGGAGCACTAGGGCCCGCGCGAAATGTAAAACTCTTTTGGGACAGTTAAAGGGGAAAATTTAAACTCATCAAGAGAAGTATTTTGATCCCCCCCCAGGGACCCTCTTGATCCTAGATGGGGTATATGTATTTTTCTCTTTTTTGGGTCAAACATAATTGTCTCTTATTCCCTATTGCTTGTGATACTTTTTGGGGTTTTTAGCACATCCCCTTATTCTTTTTTAAAAAAATAATGTATTTTTTTGGGTTATAAAAATGTAAAATTTTTTTTTTGGTTCCTTTGCGTGGGAGAAAGGGTTGTTAATGTTAAAAATTTATATAACAAAAACAAAAAAAATGAAATGATTGAAAAGCTGGATGTCTCAAACTGAGGGGAAACTTAGCAAAATGGGGGGGGAAGAATTTCCAATGGGTGGGAAATTAAATCCAATCAGATAAGATGTATCTTAGAGAACCAGAACAAAAAAGGGGAAAGGTTAGGGGGAAAAATTTTAAAACCCCTTTGGGGTTTTCCGGCTGGACTATTTAACGGCTTATGACCCGGGTTTTTTTGATGACTAATACGCCAAAATTCTAGCCCCCTCAAATCTAGGGGGAAAAAAAGGCTGGTGGGGCCCCTACAAAATGAAAAAAAGGTTTCTAGGGGGTCATTGGGCACAGTATAAAAAAAATCCTGCAGCACACAGTGCATAATGAAAAAAAAAACCGTTTTTTTTTTAAAAAAACACGA
Source organism: Cherax quadricarinatus (assembly GCF_026875155.1). Classification (NCBI taxonomy): domain Eukaryota; kingdom Metazoa; phylum Arthropoda; class Malacostraca; order Decapoda; family Parastacidae; genus Cherax; species Cherax quadricarinatus. The sequence goes on from NW_026466349.1 coordinate 6,650, forward strand.
CTTTCCCACTGAAAATTTTCGTAGGGAAATTTTTTGTTGAAATTCTATTTTTTTGGTCTCATTTTATAGAAGGAAGACAAAATTACAAAAATTTGGGAATATTTTTGACTTTTTTTTTAACAAAAAAGGGGTACCCGAAATTGAGCTCAAAGTACAGAATTTTTCGTTTTTTACCAAAGTTCAAAAGTAAACAAATAAAGCCAAGGTTCCAATGCCGTCCCCTGGTGAATCTGATTTTCTTTTTTCGCAAGTGAAACCAATTTTAAATTTTATACCTTTTTTTTACACAAAACCCAGTAGCCCCTGCATAACAGTAAACTTCTTTTTTTTTGGAGAAAAAAAAATTCAAAGGGGGAAAGCAAAAGAATAAAAAGGGGCCTTGAAAACGTGACTAATGAACAAGGAAATGTCTTTTTAAAAAAGCCGGGAAAATGCCCTTTTTTGGGTTTTTTCTGGACCCTATTCGGAAGGGGTATTTTTTAAAAAATTTGGGGAAAATTTGGGGCAAAATTGCAAAAATTTCAAAACCAAACTGAACGGGATATTAAAAATTGATAAAGGGGTGGTTTTTTGCACTCATTCGAAAAAAAATTTTATTTCAAGCGAAATATTCATGTTTTTTGTCGACAAGTACAGGGAATTGGCCGAAAATAGGCCAAATTGGCAAAATCGCCGATGAGTAACATCGCTGAACCCGAAAACTTCCGAGAGCCAAATTCGTAATTTTTCTATAAAATTTTCCCAAACTTTTGGTGCTTTATGATCGGAAAAGATTCCCCTTTTTTTCATAAGAGAAAATTTTTTTTTTTTTAAATTTTTGGGCCGACCCAAAAAAACGAGTCCCCGGAGAGGGCCTGTCAACCCTAAAAGGGGTTTAAAAATCAGCAACTGGGGAAAAACAAAAAAAAGGTCTGTAAGTGACAAATTAAAAAATTTAATTTTTGGATTAAAATAAAGGTGGTATGGGGGTTGGGATTATAAAAGTGAACCCCCGGTGGGGAAAAGGGGTTTTTTTTGAATATAAATGAAGTATTTTTTGTATGTACAAAAAGCCCAAAGGGATAAAACTCGATCCCCTTAACATTTTTTTTGCCTTAACATGAATTGAATATCCCAAAAAACAATCAGTGGGAAAATGTGAAAAGGGCTGGCTTTTTTTCCCTCCTCCCTAGGGGAGAAAATTCAAGGAAGCCCATTGTTTTTCCCAAGAATCCCGCTTAATGTACACCCAAACCCCCCTCGCCTCATTGCTCAATTCATACACGCCCCGTACCATACCTCAGCCCACATGCCTTTCCCTCATTTTCCCGCCACCCACCTTTGCATCTTTCAAACCCCCACAAATTTTTTCCATTTAAATCAATGAAATTTATAATAAAATGATTGGGAAACAAACCACGAAGGAAAGGGGTTTTTTAAACCCCTTGGGGAGTAGTCGTAAAAATTCCCCCCCCTGTTGGAATAAATATACTTAGTTTTGGTAAAAAGAAAAACTTCTTTTGCTGCAATCTTTAAAGGGTGCTCATAGATGAACTTCTTTGACAGAAAAGAAATACTTTTTTAAAAAATGTATAATTTTGGAGAAAACTTTGTAAACCCCATGGCATATTTTTCAGCTTTTTTTTAATTACACTGTTCAAACTAATTTCTTCTTTTTGTCTGCATTTAAGGTTGGTTTAAATCTCTTTTCAAATTTTCTTAGGATTCTCCATTATTTTGCAATTTTTTTTAAATTTAAGAAAAGTATAAAAAAAATTTCTGAAAAAAAACAAAAACAATGTAAAAGTGGAAAACCCCAAGTATCAACTTATCCATTTTCCCGGGGCTTTGTTCTAAATTTTGAAAAGGGCCCGAAAATTGAAGCAAATATTTTTTCCCATAAAAAAAAAATGGAAATACAATTAATCCATTCCAGAAACCCAAAAAAATTCACAAAAAAATACTTTTTTTTTAGAGGGTTAAATTTTCAGTTTTACATAAAACCAAAATTTAAGTGTTTTTTTTTTTTTCAACAATTTGGGTCGCCCCCCAAACCCAAGGCAGGGGGGACCCCAAAAAAAAAAAGAAATCCCCAAAAAAAAAATACTTTCCCCTCATCATTCAACACTTTCACTAACTCCCCACATTATCACGCTTTTTCAGAGGGCCCAGAAAACCCAAAAGTTTTTGAACCTAAAAGTAAAAGATACACAAAATATCCCCCCAATTAATGTATATAAAAAAAAGTAACATTTTTTCTTACCTTTATTGAAGATTGGTGATGGCACTGGAAAGATGGGGAGGAAAGAGAGGGAGTTGGGGGGTTTGTGTTTTGGGAAAGAAATTTCCCCTCCAAGAGGACTTCAGGGAAAGCCCCCTCTGGGGTTTTCTTGCCCTTTTCTTTTCTTTTTAAAGCCCCAAAGGGCCAGCTTGAGAGTCCCCGGGACCCTTTTCACAAAAAAAATGACCACAGTCCTCTGAAAACTGGCGCCTCTTTTAAAATTTTTTCCAAAATGGGGCTGGTTCTTCACTTTAACGGGGTTTCCCGGAGTTTTTTTGTACCAGATCGGCCAAAGCAACCCTTTCCCTTTCCTTTTGCAAATTTAAACGGCTCTGAAAAAACTATCACCTGCCCTCCCCTTTATCCTTGATTTTACACCAGCAAAAACTTTTCAAACCCCTTTAACTATTTATGGTCTTTTTTTTGGGAAGCATAAAAAAACACCTTTTTGCAACATCAAACTTCCCCTTTATTTGTTCTTTCTTTGGGCCCGGGTAAACCCGATGGTCGACTTGGTTTTTTTCCCCATACATCCCCGGGAAGCTCCCGCAAGTCTCCCTAACCCCTCTCATACTTCTGTATTATTTTTCCCTTTTTCCCCATCTATGGTGTTTTTCACTTTTTACCACAGGGGTTTCAACAGCAAGTTTTTTTGGGCCCATGGGTTTTTTTTTTTCACAGTCTCACAAAAAGAAAGGTTTTTGAGGTGGTGAAGCAATGTAAAAAGAGCAAATGAGAGGTGGGGGAAAAGTTATAAACAAATTTTTTTGAAAATAAGAAAAATTTTGGAGTGAGATTTAACCCAAATTAAGGGAAATCAAAACAAAGGATTTGCAGTTAAAAAAAGGGGAAAGGGGAGTTTTTAAATTTGGGGAATTTTTAAGGGAAGAGAAAGGGGGGAAAAAATTTTTAGGAATTGTTGAAAGTTGATGGATAGGGAACTGGATTTTTGTGTTAGGGGAAGGAGGAATAACATCTTTAAGGGGTGAGGAAACCGGTTTTGAGTGTGGGGGAAGTTTTGTGAGGCAGTAGGTAAAATGAAAGGGGGTTAAGGCAGCTGGTTGATGGGATGAAGATAGAAATGTTAAAAGCAGGTGGGGATGTAGTTTTGGAGTGGTTGGTGCTATTATTTAATAAATGTATGAAGAGGGTAAGGTACCTAGGGATGGCAGAGAGACATGCATAGTTCCTTTGTATAAAGGCAAAGGGGACAAAAGAGAGTGCAAAAATTATAGGGGGATAAGTCTGTTGAGTATACCTGGTAAAGTGTATGGTAGAGTTATGTATTATTGAAAGAATTAAGAGTAAGACTGAGAATAGGATAGCAGATGAACAAGGAGGCTTTAGGAAAGGTAGGGGGTGTGTGGACCAGGTGTCTACAGTGAAACATATAAGTGAACAGTATTTAGATCAGGCTAAAGAGGTTTTTGTGGCATTTATGGATTTAGAAAAGGCGTATGACAGGGTGGATAGGGGGGCAATGTGGCAGATGTACGGTATAGGAGGTAGGTTACTGAAAGTAGTGAAGAGTTTTTACGTGGATAGTGAGGCTCAAGTTAAAGTATATAGGAAAGAGGGAGATTATTTCCCAGTAAAAGTAGGCCTTAGACAAGGATGTGTGATGTCACCGTGGTTGTTCAGTATATTTATAGATGGGGTTGTAAGAGAAGTAAATGCGAGGGTCTTGGCAAGAGGTGTGGAGTTAAAAGATAAAGAATCACAACAAAAGTGGGAGTGTCACAGTTGCTCTTTGCTGATGACACTGTGCTCTTGGGTGATTCTGAAGAGAAGTTGCAGAGATTGGTGGATGAATTTGGTAGCGTATGTAAAAGAAGAAAATTGAAAGTGAATACAGGAAAGAGTAAGGTTATGAGGATAACAAAAAGATTAGGTGATGAAAGATTGGATATCAGATTGGAGGGAGAGAGTATGGAGGAGGTGAATGTATTCAGATATTTGGGAGTGGACATGTCAGCGGATAGGTCTATGAAAGATGAGGTGAATCATAGAATTGATGAGGGGAAAAGGGTGAGCGGTGCACTTAGGAGTCTGGAGACAAAGAACTTTGTCCTTGGAAGCAAAGAGGGGAATGTATGAGAGTATAGTTTTACCAAGACTCCTGTATGGGTGTGAAGCATGGGTGATGAATGTTGCAGCGAGGAGAAGGCTGGAGGCAGTGATGTCGTCATGCCTGAGGGCAATGTGTGGTGTGAATATAATGCAGAGAATTCGTAGTTTGGAAGTTAGGAGGAGGTGCGGGATTGCCAAAACTGTTGTCTAGAGGGCTGAGGAAGGATTGTTGAGGTGGTTTGGACATGTAGAGAGAATGGAGCGAAACAGAATGACTTCAAGAGTGTATCAGTCTGTAGTGGAAGGAAGGCGGGGTAGGGGTCGGCCTAGGAAAGTTGGAGGGAGGGGGTAAAGGAGGTTTTGTGTGCGAGGGGCTTGGACTTCCAGCGGGCATGCGTGAGCGTGTTTGATAGGAGTGAATGGAGACAAATGGTTTTTAATACAGTGGACCCCCGCTTAATGATCACCTCAAATGCAACATTATGTAAAGTGCGTTGTCGGATATGGGCTGAAATGGGACTAATCTACTTCACAATATTTCTTATGGGAAAAAAATCGTCAGTAACACCTGAACATACTACGAAATGAAAAAGTTCTTAACCGTGGGTCCACGTACTTGATGTGTGTTTGTTGTTAAAGTACTTAAGGATTCAGGGAAACCGCAGGCCGGGCTTGAGACGGAGATGGGAAGTACAGTGCCTGCACTCTGAAGTGGGTGTTTAATGTTGCATTTAAAACTGTAGTTTAAAGCACCCTTCTGGCACACAGGATGGATGAATAGAGGGAAAGTATTCTTATTCGGTGCCACCCATCCATGTGGAATCTGCCAGTGTGATATAAACAAAAAAATAAGATAAAGGGTTCTAGCCCATTGTCACATTAGTTGAACTTTTACAACATCATGTCTTACAGAGGAAAAATCTTATTCCACTTCCTGTGGATATAAAGAAAAAGCAATAAGAACAAGAACTTTAAGATAAAATCAAGAAATACTTGGTTTGTCACATGATACTAGATTTAGTGTTGACCTAAGTAAGTTAAGAGCAATACTTTTAGAATCTTACATGTTTTTATGAACAGAAAAAAGACACCAGCAATTATACCATCAGTAAAAACAATTTTCAGGCTTTTGATTTTCACCACTTGGGAGGGTCTCCCCGGGTGGTTTTTGTCTACCAAACCGCTACCCAGGGTTTAGTTTTTGGACCTGACAGTTTGGAGTATGAGCAGGGGAAATTTAGTTAAAAATTAGGAAAACCGTTTTTTAATAGCCGACTTTAGCCTGGAAAAGGAAATACGATGCCTGCAACCCAAAGGGGGGTTTGGGATATTGGGGGAGTTTGGAGAGAATTTTTGTGTTTTTAAAAGTATATACTTCTAAACTGTTTTTAAACTGGCACCCTGCAAAAACAGTGATTATGTTGATGAGGTGAAAAGGTTTTAAAACGAGAAAGTATTTTCTTTTTGGGGATTTTCTTTCGCTTTGGTTCACCCTGCCTCGGTGGGAGACTGCCGACTTGTTGAAAAAAAAAGCTTCTAAACTGTTGTATCTGGGTGCCTCTGCAAAAACAGTGATTATGTATGAGTGAGGTGAAAGTGTTGAATGATGATGAAAGTATTTTCTTTTTGGGGATTTTCTTTTTGGTCACCCTGCCTCGGTGGGAGACGACCGACTTGTTGAAAAAAAAAAAATTAAGATTTTTTCCTACATGTACGTATTTTAATAAAAATACGTACTTTACAGGTGCACAAACTGACAGAACAGTTGAGTGAGACCACACGAGCAAAGTGTGAAGCTGTTATTCAAGCAGAAGAAGCAAATAGTCGTGAAATGCAGCTTAAGTACAGGTCAGTTGATCAAGTTTGTGCGTTAGTTGTTGTCATGGTTGTAACTACGTATCTGGAGCTGCAGGAGCAGATCTATTCTTGTGGTGTCTTGTCTTCAGTAATATATTTATCATGTAATTTTTAAAAATTTTGAATGATTGTAGCACTTGCTACTCATACCTATTTCAATTTATTCCGTTCTTCTGTTAATTTAATTGTTACAAAAAAATTTCCCAGTCTTCCTTCAGCTTCAGTTATTCTTAATTTATATCAGTGACCTCTTGTTTTCTCTATTAAAGAGACTAAAAAATTATTTTCATGTTCTTTTGTAACTTCATATGTTATAATGTCTCCTAGATCCCCTTTTTTACTTCCAAAATTTTGTCACAGCTATATTCTTTGTGGTCTGATTTATGCTTTATTACATTCATCATGCATCTGTCACTACAAATACAGTGGTACCTCAAGATAAGAACTTAATTCGTTCCAGAAGGCTGTTCTAGTGCCGATACCGAACGAATTTATTCCCATAAGAAATAATGTAGATTAGATAATCTGTTTCAGACCCCCCCCAAAAATATGCTTACAAAAGCACTTACATAAATACACTTATATAATTGTTCGAGTTTTGAGCTGTTCATATACCAAAGTACCACTGTACTCAGTTTACCCAAATAATTTTTTAGCCCTTTCAGGGTTTCGGCCGTACTAGTACGGCTTACGCACCAGTGTCCATGACGTACTAGTACGCCTAAATTCTGGTGCCCTCAAATCTAGTGAGAGAAAGCTGGTAGGCCTACATATGAAAGAATGGGTCTATGTGGTCAGTGTGCGCAGTATAAAAAAAATCCTGCAGCACACAGTGCGTAATGAGAAAAAAAAAAACTTTGACCCTGTTTTTGGATTAAAACAGCGACTTTGCACTGTATTTTCGTATGGTATTTATTGTTTTATTCTAGTTTTCCTGGTCTCATTTTATAGAATGGAAGATATATTACAGAAATTGAGATGATTTTGACTGGTTTTACAATGAAAACTACCTTGAAATTGAGCTCAAGGTAGCAGAAATGTTCGATTTTTACCAAAGTTCAAAATTTACAAATCATGCTATGCGTCCAATACCGTCAACGGGGGATTAATATTCTTTTACAAGTGGCTATATTATTTATACCATTTCTACACTAAATTCAGTAG
>NW_026466350.1:0-13051 GCF_026875155.1 Cherax quadricarinatus
TCGGGCAACCGGGTTTGGTCACTCACAAAAACAGGTGGTACACTGGGCAACAAAGGAGTACACTAAAGGCAAAAACAGGAGGGTACACTCAGGCAAAAAACAGGAGGTACACTCAGGCCCAAACAACAGGATGGTACATCAGGAAACAGCAGGATGGTACACTCAGGCAACAACAGGATGGTACACTCAGCAACAGCAGGATGGTACACTCAGGCAACAACAGGATGGTACACTCAGGCAACAGCAGGATGGTACACTCAAGCAACAACAGGATGGTACACTCGGGCAACAACAGGATGGTACACTCAGGCAACAACAGGTGGTACACTAAAGGCAACAACAGGATGGTACACTCTGGCAACAACAGGATGGTACACTCAGGCAACAACAGGATGGTACACTCAGGCAACAGCAGGATTGTACACTCAGGCAACAACAGGATGGTACACTCAGGTAACAGCAGGATGGTACACTCAGGCAACAACAGGATGGTACACTCAGGCAACAACAGGATGGTACACTCAGGCAACAACAGGATGGTACACTCAGGCAACAACAGGATGGTACACTCAGGCAACAACAGGATGGTACACTCAGGCAACAGCAGGATGGTACACTCAGGCAACAACAGGATAGTACACTCAGGCAACATTCTTTTGCGAAGAATAATAATACAGGAAAAAGAATGAAATGATGACGATAACTAAGAAAAACGGCCAATAAAATAGAATAAATCCCCTACAAGCAATAAAAACCATAATAAAACTGTGTCTCCCGCCCTGTAGATCATGGCGGAGATAAACCCATAAACCAGCGACGTCTTCAAACACAAAAAACAATAAATCATTTACATCTAAAAGAGGCTTCTTAAAGTGTCTCTTTCAAGAATATAACCAGTGTTACTCATTGGCTGAGAGAGCCTCTCTCTCTCTCTCTCTCTCTCTCTCTCTCTCTCTCTCTCTCTCTCTCTCTCTCTCTCTCTCTCTCCTCTCTCTCTCCTCTCTCCTCTCTCTCCTCTCTCTCTCTCTTCTCTCTCTCTCTCTCTCTCTCTCTCTCTCTCTCTCTCTCTTTTTTTATTTTTTTTTTACACAGGGTTTGACAAGGTTAAGGATCCCTAGCTTTATTGACAAGCTTTTTACAGGTTAAGGATTCCTAACTTTATTGGCAAGCTAAGAGCTGTTACCTACATCAGCTCATTTGAAAGCATTTTTATTGTTAAGAGACATACGAGTAGGGAACAGGATGAAGTTGGAGCCATCTGTGGGCCAGCATTTTCATTTGATCAACTGACGTTATCTCGTTGACATCATTATGCTGTACGAATGTGTTCCATACTCGAGTCATCCTGGGTATGTATGATCTCAGATGGAGTGATGTTCTGGAGAAGGGTACAGCCAGAGTGAAGTTGCTGCTTTCTGCCCGTCTTGTGGCATAAAAGCTTGTTTCACGCTGTCCTCGAAGTGGATCCAAGTGTGGTATTTTGACAACATTGGCCTTGTACTTGACAGTAAGGCCACCCACATCCCTCCTATGTTGAAGGCTCTGCTGAAATGACAGATCTATCCAGGATGGGTCCAGGCGAGAGATGAGGCGTCTTGCTCTGTTCTCTACTCTGTCAAGCAGTCGCAGATGAGAAGGGGGGCAGGCAAACCAAGAAAGTGGAGCATACTCAAGGTGTGAGCGTACTTGCGCCTCGTACAGGATCTTGCAACCCCTACTGTCAAGCAGATGCGAGATACGGCGAAGTGCTGTAAGCTTCCTGGCTGCCTTGTTTGCAAGATTTACAACATGGTTCTTCATGGTTAGTTTGGAGTCAAATTTCACCCCAAGGATATCAACTTCTTCTCCAGGTGCCAACACCCTCCCATTCATCCTTACTACTGCACCAGCATTACTATCATGGTGCCTAGAGACGATCATCATTTGCGTTTTCTCAGGTGCAAATGTTACTTGCCATCTATTTCCCCAAGCTGATATAGCTCTCAGCTGGTGATTGATGTAGCTTAGAGCAGCTGGCATTTCTTCTCTTGGATAAGTGAATGTCAGTGTACAGTCGTCTGCATATGCATGTGATTCTGGGATGAGATGAAGAAGATCGTTGAAGTAGACATTTCATAACAATGGACCCAGCACGCTTCCTTGTGGAACACTTGCCCCAATAGGATGTCTTGCTGATTCCGTTCCATTGAGAACTACACTTAGGGATCTACCATGAAGGTAATCACTGAGGAGACATAGCATAGAGCCTGCAATTCCCAGTGCTTGAAGTTTTGCTAAGAGGCCCTGGTGCCCTACCCGGTCGAAAGCGGCCAGCATTGTCAGTGCTACACAAGCTGACTTTGGATTCATCCAGTGACTGGTGCCAACTTAGTGAGAGGTTTAACAACCGATCAGCAGCGGAGTAACCTTTCCTGAAGCCTATTGACGATCACAAAGTAGTGAGTGGGTAGTCAAATAACTCTGTCATTTTTCTTGGATTATGTCTCAAGGTTTTACAGTGATTGACAGGAGACTGACATGGTCTGTTAGTTGCTGATTTCTGCTTGCTCTTCTTTTTGTGAACAGGGGCTACATTTGCTCCCTTTCCATAGAGAGGGCATTTCACTGTACTCGGCAGTGCTGAAAGATGCGAGTTAGAAGGTGCTGCTGGTGCTAGCTGGTCTGCAATCTCTAACAATTTGAGGTAAACTTGTCTGGACCCACAGCTTTTCATGGTTCAAGCGATTTAAGAAGGAACATGCACCTCCTCCGTCCTTATTTGGTCACCACTGACAGTTTTGACACAGTTCTTGCGCTAGCCCAAGGTGGGCCCCTTGCTGGATCAGGAACTTTGCATTTGGTAGCAAAGTGCTTCAGCCATAGAGGTCCGCCTTCTCCTTGGACTACTAGAAGAGGTGGTACCCTCTGTCGTTTTAGAGGTGGAATGAGCTCATCAGGCGATAACCTTTGTCTTGTCATGACCAGGGTCACCTGGTTTTAGGAGCCTCACCCTACATGATGCTTGATTACTTTTTGTGTCCACCTACCATTTAGCAATGGCACACTTTTGAACGTCACCCAATATGCCTACAGGGCTTGCGTGTTGCAAGTTTTGTTATAGGTGGTAGGATGTCTTTATACTTGCATGCTTTGTACTTAGCAGTAGCAGCCTCTCTACCAATGAAAGCCAAAACCAAGGCTGAATCTGTAGGCTTTGTTCAAATATTGCCGCGTGAGGAAATGTGTTCTTGTTGTAGATTATAGGATGTTCAGTGAAGCTTTCCACTTGGTTGTCATCATCCCCTTGCGGAGAAGAGGCATTCAATCGGTGGTGGTGAGCTTCAGAGCGAAGGGTTGGCCAAATTACATCTTTCCCATTGCCAGGTTGTGCGTGTGGACTACTCACCTCGTTCTGTTGGATCTTAAGTGTCGTACAAAACAGCCTTGTTGGTCAGACGTCAACGTAGGCGAGGGGTTGACAAGTGAATATGCCTTCTGCCAGATCACTCACTACTGGGTCAAGGAGGAGCACAGAGATATGAGCAGGGAAAATCACAAAGTTTTCTTGTCAATCACTGCAAGAAGGTCATCAAAGTCCCTATGTATAAGAGTCGCAGGTTGAGGTAACCAACAATTATAATATGGTGACAGTACCAGTTGTGTTTGTAGCAGAAGGGAGTCAAGTATTTTCCATTAGAACATAAGGAACATAAGAACATAAGAAAGGTGGAACACTGACAGGAGCTGCTGGCCCATACTAGGCAGTGTCCTTTACAATTAATCCACTAACAAAACATTTACCCACCCATTTTCAATGATACCCAAGGAAATATGCTCTGATGTGAAAGTCCCAACTCAAATCAACCCTTCCACTCATGTACTATTCCAACCTAGATTTGAAAACTACCCAAAGTCCTTAGCCTCATTAACCCAATAGGTAGACTGTTTCACTCATCAAATACCTATTTCCAAAAACCAATACATTTCTATGTCCTTTCTAAAATCTAAACTTATCCTAATTTAAATCCATTACTGCGGGTTCTCTCTTGGAGAGACATCCTCAAGACCTATATTATATCCCCTTTATTAATACCTATCTTCCACTTACTAAACTTCGATCAGGTCTCCCATCATTCTTCGTCTAACAAAGTGAATGTATCTTATAAGAGTCTTCATCTTTCTTCATATGGAAGATTTCGGATGCTATGTATTAATGTAGTCATCCTACGTGATGTTTTCTAACGAATTTATGTCCATTTTGTAATTACGGAGACCAGACTGAGCCGCATAATCAAGGTGAGGCCTTACTAATGATGTATTAAGCTGCGTATCGACCTCTGGACATTCTGTTGCTTAACTTCTTGATATAAATCCAGTAATATATTGTGCCTTTTATTTCGTACGCTTAGGCATTGCTGTTTGGTTTAGGTTGATGCTCACATAACCCCATGTCTTTTCGCAATCTGTAAGCTACGTTCTACATCATTTAATTTATAAGTATTGGGGTTTATGGCACTTCCATGACTTCAGAACCTTGCACTTCTACATTGAACTGCATCTGCCACTTTTCTGACCAAGATAGAGTTTGTTTAAGTTCCTCCTGAAGTTCCCTAACATCTACGTTTGAATCAATTATCCACCATCCTTGTGTTTCATCGGCGTAATTTGATCATATCACTAGTAATTCCCTCATCAAGATCTTTGTATATATTATAAACTACAACGGGCCCAGATGATCCATGGAACGCCACTTGTTACAGATCACCCACTCGGATTTAACCCCAATTATGGACACTCTTTCCTTCTGTCAGTGTGCCATGACTCGATTCCACGAGAGCACTTTTCCCCCAATGCCATGGGCTGCCACTTTTCCTTTTAACAGTCTATGCGTGCGTGAACTCTACAAAAAGCCTTACATAAATTAAGTAAATAATATCAATTCTTTATTGTGGTCCTGCTCAAAAGCTTCTACTGAAGAAAGTTAATAAATTAGTTAGACAAGACGGCCTCTTGTGAATCCTTTGCTGAGTATCATTAAATCAAGCTATGCTTTATCGAGATGGGACCTTCTTATAATCTCAGCATAATTGACTCTAGTAATTTGCCTACAATTGAGGTCAGGCTTATTGGCGTATTGACGGTAACGACTTGTCCCCTGTTTAAAAATGGAGTATACATTTTGAAAATCTTCAACATAACAGACACTACACCTGTTGATAGAGATAAATTAAAAACTATTAGTTAATGGTTCACAGAGTTTCATTTTGGCATTCCTTAAGAACCTTGAAAAAAACCTCATCAGGACCCGGAGACTTATTTTGCTTAAGTCGGTCTATCTGCTCACAACCATCTAACTAGTGACTGTGATGTTACATAATTTATCTTCTTCTAGCCACTGTAAAAATTAATTACTGGAATATTGTTAGTGAATTCCTGTGTAAAAATGAGTGAAAATAATTATTTAAAATTCAAGCACATTTCATTCTCATGTCAGTAAGGTGCCATAGTTATTTTTAAGGGGACCTATCTTTTCTCTAACCTTTCTGTTCTAGAGACCTGTGGAAAAAACTCCTTTTTGGTGTCGTTTTAGACTCCCTAGCAACGTTTAATTTCATAGTCCTTTTAGCCTTTTCTTATCCCTTTATAATGTCCCTCTTAATGTCATTATACTGATTCATAAGATGTCCCTCACTCTCTTTTGGTAAGCCTATAAATTCCGTTCTTATGGCCCTAGTAAGATATTTGAGGCTATTATTAATCCTTTTGGTCATTTCTATTTGATATAATTTCTTTATATGGAAAACGACTCTGTTGAGAAGCATGTATAGGGTTCAGAAAAACTGGCATATTGTTTGCTCTCTTCGTTACCCCAGTCAAAGATGATAGTGTTCTTTATGCCATCGTAATTGCTAAGCGGAAAATCTGGGACTGTTTTGAGTTATCGCTACTATAGTACTTCCATTCAATGCTAAATGTAATTGATTTGTGGTCGCTCAGCACCCAGTTCCCTCTGAAATTTCTAAAATTATTAACAAGGGATTCATTGTTTGCAATAATATAGGGCAAGCAGGTTATTTCCCTTGTAGGTTCTGTCACAAAACTGCCTTCAAAAAACAATTCCTGAATCCTTCTAAGAGTCGTACGATTCAAACTTCCCAGTCAAGAAATTCCAATCAACATGACTAAAGTTAAAAGTCTCCTAGAATTACTACATTATCGTGCCTTGTGGCCTTAACTCAATTTCCTCCATAGTAGTTCCCTTGGTCCTATATAAGTTAGGGGGACGGTATATCAGCTCCTAAATCAGAGTTTTTTCATGCCCCTCTGGAAAATTCTATCCAAAACAGACTCTGTATGTGTTAATTCAGACTTAATACCCGTTTTTTGAAAACAGTTCAAAGCGATCTCGGAAAGTACATGCCACCCCACCCTCATCCCAATATTTCTATCTTCTTGGAAACAATTTAAAACCCTGATTATGACATTCCGCAGGCATGTCCGACTTTTTGAATTTTAAACACGTCTCAGTAAGGACAAATATTCAATGTTACCTACACTAGCCAATCCTCTCAACTCGTCCCATTTATCTAGCACTACGGCAATTAGCATATTAAAACATTGAGAAGGACTCTCCCTCTTCTCTTTACCCTTCCTGCTATTTCTATTTTTATACTAAACATATTACCGTCTTTATCCACCAAGGTCCCTGGCTTTTCAATATATATCTCGTTTCTTTTTACTAATAGTTCACTAGTACTCGTAATATTACTACACTGGGACTACACTGTTTTCCTGCCACAACCCATACCACTAAAATAATCCTAGTTTAAGTCCTAACTGCTCCCTCCACTGCAGTTGCAGTGCTCCCACCCCACAACCCTAGATATGTGAACACCATCCCTAGCAATACATGTAATTTCTGCCATAGAAGATGTCCCAGTTGTCAATGTATGTTACCGCATTTTCCTTACAGTATTTGTCAGCCAGCAATTGTCACCATTTGCCCTGGACAACCATTCACTTCAACTCCCCTCCTTGGCAAAATACCAACATATGAGTGGAAGGGGTTCCCACCCTTTCTTCTAATTATTTTCTATTGATGTCCTATAACTGCTAATCAGGTCCTCACTCCTACGATCTGCCAAACATTTTTTTTTTCCGGGGGGTGCCTCCAAGCACTGAGCAGATAATAGATTGCTCCATTACCTCTCATGATGTCATCCAGTCGGCTGACAATATCCTCCATCCCAGCCCCAGGAAAGCAAACTTCTCTGTCTCCAACTATGTCCTTCAAGCAGAACGCCATTATCCATCATACCTAACTGGCTTCTCCAACAACAACAATATTCTTACCTTCGCCTTAATGTCTTTAGTCGAGTCGTGTTCCCAGTTAGTCACAACTCACATCGTCGGGTGCACTGAAGATGTAATTGGTTGATGTTTCCACAACATTTACATCGGCAGTTCTTCTTCTTCATACGTTTCTACCTTTCCATTCGTCTTCTTGTTCGTCTACTATCTTTCCCTGCTGTTCCTAAGCACTGACCAGTTTCCCTCTTGACCTGATGGACTCAAAAACAGGAGGGACTACTACGAATCTTCTTGTCTCCTCGGTCAATCGCCGAATTTGCCAAAATTTCGCCAACTCAATTCTTCCTTAAGCTGTTGGTTTTAAAGTTGCTCGATGGAGGGCATTCTTGTTCAATTCTAGAGAGGCGCAAACAGGTCTTCACAGAGCCAAGTACACGTCAACACTGCGCAAATGCCAACTCAATCAGGAGCTACTGCGCAGCACGTCCGCACGGCCCAATAGCGATGCGAACACTCGAAACGGCCCAATAGCGATGCGAACACTTGATTGATTGGGTCTGCATGTTGCCACTGAGGTCTGTACATTGCACATGCTAGTACAGAGGTACTAGTGTTTATACAGAGCTTGAAGAACATCATTTCAAGATGTGTAGGGGTGGCAACATCAATGTGCTGGGCATGAACACTTTTAGAGAAGCACACAGCAACACCTCCTCCTTGCCCTTGCCTGTCTCTTCTCATCCATGAGGTGTAGCCAGCAATTCTTGCAAAATTTTCTGGAGTCCTGTCATCCAAAAATGTTTCAACAACAGCTATCATGTCGGGACGTCGAGTGTTCACAAAACTATGTGTGAGCTCTCCAACATTAGTAATGAAACCTCTAATGTTGGCCGACAGGATGCTGATAGACTGGCTTCTCTCTCTATCTCTCTCTCTCCTTCCCTCGTTCACACAGAGTTTTTACACTGTTAGACAAGGAGTTCCTAACTTTATTTACAGTCCAAGAGCTGTTAGTTACCTCATCTCACTTGATAACTTTACTTAACATTATCTTTATTTACTTTTTATTGTTATAAAACATGCTAATACGGATCAGGATGAAGTTGGAACCATCTGTGGGTCAGTGATTTCATCTGGTCAACTAAATTTATTTCATTGATAATATTATGCTGTACGAACATGTTCCAGACTCGAGTCATTCTAGGAATAAATGATCTCAGATGAAGTGATGTTCTTGAGATGGTTACAGCCAGAAATGTAGTTGCTGTTTGTTGCCCGTCTTGTTGTGTAGAAGCTGTCTTCTCGCTGTCCGCGAAGTACAGCCAAGTTTGGTGCCTTAATAATATTGAACTTGTACATAACAGTAAGATCAACCACATACTTACGGTGTTGAAGGCTCTGCTGAAATGACAGATCTGTCCAGGCTGGGTCCAGGTGAGAGATGAGTAGCCTTGCTCTGTTCTCTGTTCTGCCCAGAGGTCACAGATTAGACAGTGGGGCAGGCAATCCATGGCAGTGGATCATACTCAAGGTGTGGGCACATTTATGCATCATACAGTGTTGCAGTCTCTACTGTCGAGCAGGAACGAGATATGCCTTGGTGCTGCTAGCTTCTTGGCTGCCTTGCTTGCAAGATTTACCACGTGATACTTCAAAGGCATTCTGGAGTCAAATTTCCCTTCCAGCACATCCACCTCATGTCCCAGTCATTCTTACCACTGCTCCACCATCAACATCATGCTGCCTAGAGACCATCTTCATTTGTGTTTTCTCAGAAGCAAATATAACCTGTCATCTCTCTCTTTAATATTGAAGACGATCTTCTTTGGTAAGGATTGCAAATTCTTTTATCTGCAATTATCATCTTTTTTTTTTTTACACAGAGTTTGACAAGGTTAGGTTAAGGATCCCTAGCTTTATTGACAAAACTTTTTACAAGTTAAGGATTCCTAACTTTATTGACAAGCTAAGAGCTGTTACCTACTCAGTTCATTGAAATATTTTTTTTGTTATAAACATACAAGGGGGGAACGGGATGAAGTTGAGCATCTGTGGGCCCCCTTTTTTCGTTGTCCGACTTTATTCATTGACATCATAATGCTGTACGAAGTTTTCCACTCGAGTCATCCTGGGGTAAATGATTCAGTGAAGTGATGTTTGGAAAAGGGTACACCCAAAGTGAGTTGTGCTTTCTGCCCGTTTTGTTGTATAAAAAGTTTGCTTCCGCTGTCCCGAAGGGGGATTCAAGGTGGACTTGACGAATTGACCTTGAAAAAACGTAAGGCCCCCCCACACCCCTCCTGTTAAAGGGGCTGTGCTAAAATGACAGATCTACCCGGGGATGGCCCAGGCGGAGATGGGCGTTTTGCTCTGTTCTCTACTCGTCATCTCGCAGATGAAAGGGGCAGGCAAACCCAAGAAAGTGGGCATACTCAAGGGTGAGCGTACTTGTGCCCGTACAAAATTTGTCCCCCTACGTCAAGCAGATGCGAGATACGCAAAGTGCTGTAATTTTCGGGCTTCCCTTTTTTGCAAGTTTTACAACGTGGTTTTTAATGGTCATTTTTGGGTAAATTTCCCCAGGTATCACTTCTTCCCCAGGGCACCCCCTCCATTCTCCTTACTACGCCCCGGCATTCCCATCATGGTGCCTAGAGACGATCACATTTGCTTTTTCGGGTGAAAATGTTACTTGCCATCTTTTCCCCAGCTGAATAGCTCTCAGCCGTGGTGATGTAGCTTGGCAGGGGCATTTCTTCTCCTGAAAAAGTGAATGTCGTTAAGTGGGTGCATATGCATGGTTTCGGGGATGAGTAAAAGAAGGTCGTTGAAGTAGAATTCCATAACAAGGTCCGTACGTTTTCCTTGTGGAACGCTTGCCCCAATAGGGTCTTGCTGATTCCGTTCCATTGAGAACTACACTTAGAGTTACCATGAAGGTAATCTTTTCTTTCTCTTCTCGCTCTTCTCTCTTCTCTCTCTCTCTCTCTCTCTTCTCTCTCTTCTCTCTCTCCTCTCTCTCTCTCTCTCTCTTCTCTCTCTCTCTCTCTTTCTCTCGACAGAGACTAAGCGAGGCACTGCCCGCCATTACCAATAAATAGCAGCGGCGTTTTTGTAAATGCGAGCGCCCAGTCACCAGCTTCACGAACGCCCTTTTATTTACAAATCCACCCAAAAGCCGAGACGTTTTCGCCCCCTGGGGGTGACGCGGGGATTGTTGTGGAAGGACGAGGACTTATCAACAGCTGGGGAGTGTCCGAGGGTCCCCTATAATAGAGAGAGGAGGAATTAGAGAGAAGGGGAGGAAGAGAGGAGGAGAGAGGGGGGAGGAGAGAGAAGAGAAGGAAAAGGGAGACAAGAGGCTTTGTAAAGCAACGACCCACTCGTATCTATGACGTGAGTCTCAGTCTGTCGCAGGAAACTACCACAGCTGATTTTTATGCCTGTCTTTAACATGCTTCCCTTCGTTTTACGATAGACCCTGAAAGGTGGAAAGAATGAAGGGGGCAGAATTTTAATGGTGAAATGACCGGGGATGTAATGGGGGGATAGATAGAAGAAAAGAAGGTAAAAATAAACTAGGTGTACTTTCTCAGTGTATATATCACGTGTATATCCTCCCGTGTATTACATAATTTGGCAGAAAGAATCCCGACTGGTGGTTAACAACGACATGCAGCCATAATGATCCTCGGCGTGGGAAAGGCTTTAAACCCCCTTAACCAACCCCGCACTGCCATGTAACTGGCAGGTGGCAGCAGCGATCCTTGTATAAAGATGACCACCAAAAACGAGACGTCATCTGAAAGTAGCGAGGGTTTACTCTCTCTCTCTCTTTTTCTCTCTCTCCCCTCTCTCTCTCTCTCTCTCTCCCCTCTCTCTCTCTCTCCTCTTTTCTCTCTCTCTCTCTTCTCTCTCTCTCTCTCTCTCTCTCTCCCTCTCTCTCTCTCTCTATCTCTATCTATCTCTTTCTCTTCCTAAAATGAGAGATCACTGCCCATTTGGTAGTAAATTTTCACGTCATTAGCGACGAAAGTTAGATTAAAGAAGAGGGAAGGTGAGGGGAAAGAGAGGGAAGGTGAGGGGAAAGAGAGGGAAGGTGAGGGGAAAGATAGGATAGGAAGGAGAGGTGAGGTTGAGGGGAAAGAGAGTGAAGGTGAGGGGAAAAAGAGGTGAAGGTGAGGGAAAGAGAGGGAAGGTGAGGGAAAGAGAGGGAAGGTGAGGAGAAAGAGAGTAAGGTGAGGGAAAGAGAGGAAGGTGAGGGAAAGAGAGGGAAGGTGAGGGGAAAGAGAGTAGGTGGAAGAAAAGAGGGAAGGTGAGGGGAAAGAGAGGGAAGGTGAGGGGAAAAGAGAGGGAAGGTGAGGGGAAAGGGGAGTGAAGGTGAGGGGAAAGAGAGTGAAGGTGAGAGGGAAAAAGAGGGAAGGTGAGGGGAAAAGAGGGAAGGTGAGGGGAAAGAGAGGAAGGTGAGGGGAAAAAGAGTGAAGGTGAGGGAAAGAGAGGGAAGGTGAGGGAAAGAGAGAAAGGTGAGGGGAAAGAGAGGGAAGGTGAGGGGAAAGAGAGGAAGGTGAGGGGAAAGAGAGGGAAGGTGAGGGGAAGATAGGGAAGGAGTGAGGTGAGGGAAAGAGAGTGAAGGTGGAGGAAAGAGGAGGTGAGGGGGGAAGAGAGGGAAGGTGAGGGGGAAAGAGAGGGAAGGTGAGGGGAAGATAGAAGGTAGTGAAGGTGGTGAGGGGAAAGAGAGGAAGTGAGGGGATAAAAAGTGAAGGTGAGGGAAAGAGAAGAAGGTGAGGGAAAGAGAGGGAAGGTGAGGGGAAAGAGAGGGAAGGTGAGGGGAAATAAGTGAAGGTGAGGGGAAAGATAGGAAGGAGAGTGAAGGTGAGGGGAAAGAGAGTGAAGGTGAGGGGAAAAAGAGGGAAGGTGAGGGGAAAGAGAGAAGGTGAGGGGAAAGAGAGGGAAGGTGAGGGGAAAGAGAGGAAGGTGAGGGGAAAGAGAGGGAAGGTGAGGGGAAAGAGAGGGAAGGTGAGGGGAAAGATAGGAAGGAGAGTGAGGTGAGGGGAAAGAGAGTGAAGGTGAGAGGAAAGAGAGGGAGGTGAGGGGAAAGAGAGGGAAGGTGAGGGGAAAAGAGAGGGAAGGGTGAGGGGAAAGAAAGGGAAGGTGAGGGGAAAGAGAGGGGAGGTGAGGGAAAGATAGGAAGGAGAGTGAAGGTGAGGGGAAAGAGAGTGAAGGTAAGGGGAAAAATAGTGAAGGTGAGGGGAAAGAGAGCGAAGGTGAAGGGAAAGAGATTGAAGGTGAGGGGAAATAAAGGGAAGGAGAGTGAAGGTGAGGGAAGAAGAGTAAAGGTGAGGGGGAAAGAGAGGGAAGGAGAGTGAAGGTGAGGGAAGAAAGAGTAAAGGTGAGGGGGGAAAGAGAGGGAAGGAGAGTGAAGGTGAGGGAAGAAGAGTAAAGGTGAGGGGGAAAGAGAGGGAAGGAGAGTGAAGGTGAGGGAAGAGTGGCGATGAAAGGTGAGCTAAAGAACATGAAAAGGGGCAAAACACGTTCGATTAACAGATAATTTGGTGTCCACACAACAAAGACGGAGAGAGAGAGAGTGAGAGAGAGAGAGAGAGAGAGAGAGAGAGAGAGAGGAGAGAGAGAGAGAGAGAGAGAGAGAGAGAGAGAGAGAGGAGACAGAGAGAGAGAGAGAGGCAGACAGACAGACAGACAGACAGACAGACAGACAGACAGACAGACAGCAGACAGACAGACAGCAGACGGGGCAGACAGG
>NW_026466351.1:0-14015 GCF_026875155.1 Cherax quadricarinatus
CCTCCTGATTGCGGGCCCCCCCTGTATGTGCGGGCCCCCTCCTGTATGTGCGGGGCCCCCTCCTGTATGTGCGGGGCCCCCTCCTGTATGTGCGGGCCCCCTCCTGTATGTGCGGGGCCCCCCTCCTGTATGTGCGGGGCCCCCTCCTGTATGTGCGGGGCCCCTCCTGTATGTGCGGGGCCCCTCCTGTATGTGCGGGGCCCCTCCTGTATGTGCGGGGCCCCCTCCTGTATGTGCGGGGCCCCTCCTGTATGTGCGGGGCCCCTCCTGTATGTGCGGGGCCCCTCCTGTATGTGCGGGGCCCCTCCTGTATGTGCGGGGCCCCTCCTGTATGTGCGGGGCCCCCCCCCTGAAATGTGCGGGGCCCTCCTGTATGTGCGGGGCCCCTCCTGTATGTGCGGGGCCCCCCTCCTGTATGTGCGGGGCCCCTCCTGTATGTGGGGGGCCCCCTCCTGTATGTGCGGGGCCCCCCTCCTGTATGTGGGGGACCCTCCGTATGTGCGGGGCCCCCCTCCTGTTTTGTGCGGGGCCCCTCTGTATGTGCGGGGCCCTCCTGTATGTGCGGGGCCCCTCCTGTATTTTGCGGGGCCCCTCCTGTATGTGCGGGGCCCCTCCTGTATGTGCGGGGCCCCTCCTGTACGTGCGGGGCCCCTGCTGTATGTGCGGGGACCCTCCTGTATGTGCGGGGACCCTCCTGTATGTGCGGGGCCCCTCCTGTATGTGCGGGGCCCCTCCTGTAAGTGCGGGGACCCTCCTGTATGTGCGGGGCCCCTCCTGTATGTGCGGGGCCCCTCCTGTATGTGCGGGGCCCCTCCTGTATGTGCGGGGCCCCTCCTGTATGTGCGGGGCCCCCTCCTGTATGTGCGGGGCCCCTCCTGTATGTGCGGGGCCCCTCCTGTATGTGCGGGGCCCCTCCTGTATGTGCGGGGCCCCTCCTGTACGTGCGGGGCCCCTCCTGTATGTGCGGGGACCCTCTCTGTATGTGCGGGGCCCCCCTGTATGTTGCGGGGGCCCCCCCTGTATGTGCGGGGCCCCTCCTGTAAGTGCGGGGACCCTCCTGTATGTGCAGGGCCCCTCCTGTATGTGCGGGGCCCCTTCTGCATGTGTGGGGCCCCTCCTGTATGTGCGGGGCCCCTCCTGTATGTGCGGGGCCCCTGCTGCATGTGTGGGCCCCCTCCTGTATGTGCGGGGCCCCTCCTGCATGTGTGGGGCCCCTCCTGTATGTGTGGGGCCCCCTCCTGTATGTGCGGGGCCCCTGCTGCATGTGTGGGGCCCCCTCCTGTATGTTTGGGGCCCCTGCTGTATGTGCGGATCCCCTAAGTAACACCAGCAACAGAATTAGGCTCGTGGTGTTCCATGTTCGGTATTTTGTTCATCACATTTTTTTGCTTAATTTCCAACTTTCGCAGCATTTATTAATTCCTCTTTCATTTAACAACACTGGTCTATCACTCTCTCTCAAGAAAACTCACTTGTATACCTTCGACTCCGCTTTTTTCTTAACAATTGACCTTTTGTTGGCCCCATTGTAGTTTCTAAAACAAATGTTTATGCAGTATTTCGTGGCCCTGTATCACCCTTTATGTAGTTATCTTGTCTCCGGCTTTTTTACCTTTAGTGTTAATAACTTTTCATCATATCTCAAGTTTTCATCTCTGGTAGATATTTCGTAACTCTTCTTCCGACCTTTTCTAACTTATCCACATGAAAACCACGGGGTACGGGTGGGGAAATGAACTCGCGGCAAGTGAATTTTAAAACTCCAGGCCAGTGCGTCAACCACGGGGCCACCCTGGAGTTTTATTAAAGACTCACTTACCCTGAGTTCAATCCCCATCCGTACCGTGGCTTGTTTTCAATCATGTCATTACGATTTTGTGAGTTATTTTCTCCTGTGTTTTTACAATTCTACCCTTTAAACATATGTTGTAAATAGATTTTTCAGTATTTCTTCACCCATATATTTGAAAGTTACTTTCTAGGTTGACAGAGTAACATACGAGTTTCTCAAAATTTCATTTACATTTTTGTAAAACTCGGAGAGATATCCCATATTTTCGTTTTACCTTTTCTTGTCCGTATCCAGAAATACTTCGTTTACTTCCCGTTTAGTAACATTAATATCCCCCATTTCAGGGGTTTTTTAAGGATGTACAGCTGTTACATTTTAAGTGTATTCTTCTTATAAAAAACAGTTTTGAAACTTTACATTCAATTCTTAGCATATATACATTATGACTCCAGTGAATTTGTCAAATATTCTTTTAATTTCGTCCCTAATAGTGTGTGTGTGTGTGCGTGTGCGTGTGTGTGTGTGTGTGTGTGTGTGTGTGTGTGTGTGTGTGTGGTGTGTGTGTGTGTGTGTGTGTGTGTGTGTGTGTGTGTGTGTGTGTGTGGTGTGTAAAATACTCTCAAACACTTAAATGAAATGACCAAGGCCGACCATGAATAAAATATGAGAATGTGCTTACCCATTTGGTCCAAACTGTCAGATGCTTCATGGTTGACCCCCATGAGCAAGCAGCAGCAGCAGCAGCAGGCAGCAGGAATCTTCACCTCTTTGTCTTTCCTCGTCTCCTCACCTCGCCCCAAATACTTCGTCCCTTCACTTCGTTCCCTCACCTCGTCATTTGCAGTGTAATACAACACAGGTCTTCCCAGAATGAATAGAATGCCAGTGATAATTCTAGTTAACTAGCTTAAAACTGTGCTGCTGCTGCTGCTGCTGACGGTGAAGAGTGAGTGGGTGTCCTTGGCATCTTCTGGGAGGGGACCCCTGGCACCGTTTGGAAGTGACTTAGGTAGTGAAGGGCTTTTGATCTAAGCACGGGACTCTCTGCTCCAAATTCTAGAATCGAGCCTGAATTCCTTCTATTCCCACAGGTGATGTATGACCAGCAGTTTCACCTATGAATTTAGTGTAAAGGGAGTGACCGATAGAGACCGTGTGGGAGTGCCATTGAAACCTTTTTTGGAGTGGCCTTGAAAACCGTTTGAGAGTGGCTTTTAAACCGTCTGGAAGTGGCCTTGAAACCGTCTGGGAGTGGCCTTGAACCCCCCTGGGAGTGGCCCTGAACATGAAGTATGTGAATGCCAAGGCGCAGCAAAAGGCCCTTTTAAAAATACAGGTATACTAGGAAACATCAAACTTTTAACAGCAGTTGGCACCAATGCTTTGGAAGTCCAAATAATGTAAGTTAAAAATGGTTTGTTATCACTAACGTTCAAGTAGGAATTCACTACCACTACTACTAATAATAATAATAATATTAATATTTGTAGATGAATGGTTCAGAGAACCGACATGTTGATAAATTAGACACATGTGCAAAATCTTGGGTATCTTTATTGAGGAAACGTTTCGCCACACAGTGGCTTCATCAGTCCATACGTAGGAGAAACTTGAAGAACAGGAGGAGAATGAGGTAATCAGTCCCTCAAAAACCCTTTAGTCGATGTTGTTCAGTCCATCAATCTTGAATAGAATGATGGACTGAAGATTGATGGACTGAAACATCGACTCAAGGTTGAGGGGACTGATTACCTCATTCTCCTCCTGTTCTTCAAGTTTCTCCTACGTATGGACTGATGAAGCCACTGTGTGGCGAAACGTTTCCTCAATAAAGATACCCAAGAGTTGCACATGTGTCAATTTATCAATAATAATATTTAATATACATGGAAACTAGCAAAAACACGTAGAGGTTAAGCAAAGTGGGAGGTAATCACGTTTGACCAATAATAATAATAATAATAATAATAATAATAAGAAGAAGAAAAAAGAAGAAGAAGAAGAAGAAGAAGAAAAAGGCGAAGAAGAATATGGAAGAGTTGAAGCTTTATTAATGGAGAAGCAGGTCCAATATTTCTAGTTCCTTAAATTCAAGACCCCCTTCGCTGGCATTTATGACCTCCCCCCCCCCTTCAAAACGGGGACATAACAAATTGGGTTACACTGGCACAAATCCACCAGCTTTTTGGGGAAGTCCAAAAAATAACTTCAGGCTAAAAAATACTAAATTTACTTTGCGATCACTTCAGGAAGAGGGGGGAGGTGAAGGGGTTGTCGAACTGAGGCTGGTGAAGGGTTCTTGAGTCGAGGAATTGGAAGTACCTCTTCCTTTCCTCGGGCAGAACCTCATTTATCTATTATTTCCCTGGCGTCGTATGACACTAACAGTTTTCCTAATACGTATAAGTCATGCCGTGCTTCATAATACATATAAGAATCATATGGTCTTAAATAATATACATAAGAGTCATACGGGGCTTCGTAATTTTTATAACAATCATACAGGTTTCCCCATTAAACACAAGTCAAAATTGCCTTCGCGTGTATGAACAAAAGACTGGGAAAAAGTAACATACGTAAGTCAGGTTCACGAAAAGGGAATCATTAACTCGAGTGCCCAAAAGTGACGTGAAAATATACTGGCCAGGTTAGAAGAGGATGAAGCTTTTCAAAAAAAGGGTGACGAGGTTCGAACTGTTGATCTGGAGGTCTGAGAATTGCTAGCACGCCGCCCTTTAGCCCAACTGTTGTGCGCTTAGGTAAGGCGACGGACTGGTAATTCCCGGATTACCAAACCACCCGTTCGAGCCCCCGTTCGTCATTTGAATTGTTACATTGTTTATTGCGAAATTTCAGCACAAAGAGTAAGGTAAGAAGGCAAATAACTGCCGACAACTTGAGAGAAATGGATAAGAATACATTCACTTTGTAGACGCTTATTGAAAAACGTTTCGGCCCTTTTGGGCACGGACCACTTCAAATACCAAAGTCCAAAAAACCGAAATATCTTCAAACAAAGGTCCCGTGTGAATGCATTCATGCCGGTTTCCACCAAAAAAGTCGAAGTCTACAGCCGGTTCACGCCTCTGCTGGTTTCTAATGTAGAATTTTGGGAGTGACTCAAACTAGTTATAGTTTGTAAAGCTCCCTTGTCCCCGGGGTCCTTCAAATTTAATGTAGCCGTCGATAACATTGTACTCATGACATATTGGTACACTACAGACCACTGAGTGCAGCATTGCAGCACCGGGTAAGCCAGCTGCTGGGTTTCTGCCGCAGCCACCCACAGGGCCCAAACCCTTCCTCCTAAGCAAACGCAGGTGTTATGTAAGTAAGCAAGTTTATTTGGGCACAGGTACACATTTAAATACAAATTTTCATAGTGTAAATTATCTAGGATAAAACCCCCCCCCCCAAAAAAAAAAAAAAAAGTCAGACAAAGCGACTTATTTCCAGCGAGGTTCTTTCATTTTCCATGGAGTATACACTAGGATGTTTTCGGATGTGAAAATTTAGATATCCCGAATGCGGATGTGTATTCGGATGTGCTTTTTTTTGTGGATGCGGATGCATATTTTGGATATATGCTTACATAAAGTGTGGATGCGGATGCATGCAGATATCTGCTTACGTATAGTGCGGATGCGGATATCTGCTTAACAGTATAGTGCGGATGCGGATATCTGCCCACAGTAAAAGTGGGATGCGGATTACATACTATACTATACACACATAACAAGAGAACAAGCCTGTATTGGGATATATTTCACTCTACGCGAAACGAAATGTTTGGGCCTAAAAAATTTGACTGGAATGGGTTTGGTTTTTTTAAAAAAGGGTTTTTTGGCCCGGAAGTACGGAAAATAACTGAAAAACCAAAGGGTTTTTCACTGGTAGGGGTTTTTCCTCTTTTTTCTTTCCCTTTTTTCACTTTCACAAAATTTTTAAATTGTGTTTTCTGTAAATTGGAAAATGGTTAATTGGGCAAGGACAAATTAATTTTTGTTTGGGGAAACGTCATAAACTCATAAGACAAAAAAAAAAAGAACCCCCCTATGGTATTTGCAGTTTGTAAAAATTATAAAAAAAATTTTTCCTTTATAATTTATATTAATGGTTTAATTTTTAAAATAATTTATATTTTTATTATTATATATTTTAAGCCCATAGGACCTTAACCACCTGGGGAAGGGGGATCAGAAAATTCACAGAATACGGAATTTAAGGGAAAAGAGGCAGTCCGGCCCCCCTTTTTTCCCCTTTCCCCTCCTAGTGATAAAAGAGCTTTTTTTTTAAAAAATTGGGGTCCCCCTTTTGTTATATATTGGGATACCGACGGGGGAAAATGACCCAGGGAAAAAATTAAAACAATTCAAAGTCGCATTCCTTTCATTGCTTCAAGTATTAAAATTTTTAATTTGATTCGTAAACGAAAAATTTGTAAGATATTATTTTATTTTTTATTTTTTTATTTTAAATTTTAATTTTTTGTTATTAATTTTTAAATTTTAATTTTTGCCATTGCCCTAACTAAGCCAGACTAAACCCCCCCTGGAATTTGGGAATGCCTTTAAACATAAAAGAAAATAATAAAAGTCTTTCCTAACAAATTTAGTCCAAATACTATGATATTGAAACTTTAAGTTTTATTCCCCCTAACCCAGAAATTTTTGGGGTGCATGGTTCGGGGAAACTTAAACCAAAAGCCCATTTTTTAATTGTCCCCAAATAATCCCTCCCCCTATCCCGGACAAACTTTTCGCCTTTCCTGGTTGAAATTTGGGTCTCTTTTCCATTTTCCACAGGAAAAACCGGGCCTTTTTAAAATTTGTTAACCCCATCCCCTGGTTTGAAACTTAAAAAACCCCAATTCCTGTTTTTTTTAACCTCCAATTGTTGCAGTTTCCCCTCCTATCTTTAAAACCCTTTGTATTTTAAAAAAATGGGAAAGGGGGAAATGGGAAAAAGGCCAAACCCCCCTTAACTGGTAAAACCTGTTAAACCCCCGGAAAATTTTGGTAGCGTCCCTCTTGTTCCATTTCCCCACCCCCGGTTTTAAAATTGTTAACTTTTTGGGGTTGCCAATCCCTTTCCCTTGATTCCTTTTTCTGAAAACCTCTTCTTTAATAACATTTTGAAAAAACCCCTCGAGTCATCTTCAATTTTTTGTTTGTTGCAATCTGTACCTCTGTGTTGCAATCTGTCCCCTTGATGTTGCAATTGTCACCTCTGATTTTGCATCTGTCACCTTGATTTGCAATCTGTCCCCTTTGAGTTGCAATCTGTCACCTTATGTTGCAATCTGTCCCCCTCTGATTTGCAATCTGTCCCCTTTTGATTGCAATCGTCCCTTGATTTGCAATTGACCTTGATTTGCAATCTGACCTTGATGTTGCAATCTTCACCTCTGTTTGAAAATCTGTACCTCTAATTTGCAATCTGTCACCTCTGATGTTGCAATCTGTCACCTCTATTTGAAATCTGTCATTTTGATGTTGCAATCTTCCCTCTGATTTGAATCTGTCCCCTCTGATGTTGAAATCTTCACCTTATTTGAAAATCTGTCACCCTTGATGTTGCAATTTTCACCTTGATGTTGAAACTGCCTTAATTTTGCAATTGTCACCTTATGTTGCAATCTGTCACCTCTGATTTGCAACTGTCAAACTTGGTTTGCAATCTTCCCCTCTAATGTTGCAATCTGTCACCTTGATGTTGCAATCTGTCACCTTTGATGTTAATTCTTCACCTTGATGTTGCAATCTGTCACCTTTAATTTTGCAATCTTCACCCTGATGTTGAAATTTGTCACCTTGATGTTGCAATTTTCAACTTGATGTTGCAACTGTCACCTTTATGTTGCAATCGTCCCCCTATGTAATCTATCCCCTCTGATGTTGAAATCTGTCACTTTATGTTGCAATCTGTCACTTGATTTGAATCTGTCCCCCTTGATTTTGAAATCGTAAACCTCTGTGTTGCAATCTTCACCTTGATGTTGCAATCTGTACCTCTGATGTAATCTATCACTTGTTGTTGCAAACTGTCCCTTATTTGCAATCGTCACCTTGATGTTGCAATTTTATTTCAATTTCCCCTTGATTTTGCAATCTTCCCCCTTTTTGGTTGAAATCTGTCACCTTGATGTTTAATCTTTTTAAACTCCCTTTGTGCAATCTGTACCTTTGATGTTGAAATCTATCACCTTGAGTTGTTTGCCCCTTTTTCTGTACCTCTGATTTTAATCTTCACCTTAGTTGCAATCTGTACCTCTATGTTGCAATTTAAACCTCTGATGTTGCTCTTCACCCTGTGTAATCTATACCTCTGATGTTGCAATCTGTCCCCTCTAATGTTGCAATTGTCAACTCTGATGTTGCAATCTGTCCCCCTTGTGTAATCTTCCCCTCTGATGTTCAATCTGCCCTCTAAGTTGCAATCTGTCCCTTGATGTTGCAATCTGTCCCCCTTTGATGTTGCAATCTGTCCCCTCTGATGTTGCAATCTGTCCCCTCTGTGTTGCATCTGTCCCCTTTGATGTTGCATTGTACCCTGTGTTGCAATCTGTCACCTCTGATTTTGCAATCTGTCACCTCTATGTTGAAATCTGTCCCCCTTTTGATGTTGCAATCTGTCATCGATGTTTGCAACTGTCACCTCTAGTTGCAATTGTCCCCTCTTTTTTGCAATCTGTCACCTTGATGTTGAAAACTGTACTCTGATGTTGAATCTGCACCTCTAATGTTGCAATCTGTCACCTCTGAGTTGCAATTGTCATTTATGTTGCAATCTGCACCTTGATGTTGAATTCCCCCCCAATTTTGCAATCTTCATTGGTTGCAATCTGTCACCTTTGATTTTAATTTCACCTCTGATTTGTTTTTTTTTTTTCACTGTTTCTACCTTATTTTGCAATCTGTCACCTCAATTTGCAATCTGTCACCTCTGATGTTGAAATCTGTCCCTTTGATGTTGCAATTTTTTTTTTCCTGTCCCCCTCTATGTTTTTTTTTTTTTTTTTTGCAATCTGTCCCCTTTTGATGTTGCAATCATAAACTCTGATGTTGCAATCTATCAACTTGATGTTGCAATCTGTCAACTCTGATGTTGCAATCGGTCACCTCTGATTTGCAATCGTCACCTTTGATGTTGCAATCTGTCCCCCTCTGATGTTGCAATTTGGTCCCCTTTGATGTTGAAATCACAATTTGATGTTGCAATCTATCAACTTGATTTTGCAATCTGTCAACTTGATGTTGAATCTGTCCCTTGATGTTGCAATCTATCACCTCTGATGTTGCAATTTACATTTGATGTTGCAATCACACCTCTGATGTTGAAATCGTCCCCTCGATTTGCAATCTACAACTTGATGTTGCAATTTATCACGTTGATTTTGAATCTATACCTCTGATGTTGCAATCGTCACCTCTGATTTTTGCAATCTATCCCTTGATTTTTGCAACTGTCCCCCTCTGATGTTGCAATCATCCCCTCTGATGTTCAATCTGTCACCTTGATGTTGCAATCTATCAACTCTGATGTTGCAATCTGTCAACCTGAGTTGCAATTGCACCTCTGATGTTGCAATCTGTCACCTTCTGTTGCAATCTGTCCCCCTTTGTGTTGCAATCTGTCACCTCTGATGTGCATCTGTCACCTTTGATGTTGCAATCTGTCACCTCTGATGTTGCAATTTTCACGTCGGGATGTTGCAATCGTCACCTCGGATGTTGAAATCTGTCACCTCTGATGTTGCAATCTGTCACCTCTGAAGGTCGTCTCATACATCAGAGAAATCTATTTTCCCTAGGACAGGGAAAACAATGTTCCCTGAACAGGGAAAACAATTTTCCCTAGGACGGGGAAAAACAATGTTCCCTAAACAGGGAAAACAATGTTCCCAAACGGGGAAAACAATTTTCCCCCTAGAAAGGAAAACTGTTCCCTGAACAGGGAAAACAAGTTCCCTAAACAGGGAAAACAATGTTCCCTAGAACGGGGAAAAAAAATTTTCCCTAGGACAGGGAAAAACAGTGTCCTAGGACTGCAGTTTTAATGGGGAAGTGCTAAATCCTCAAAGGATACGTGCCTGGGGAAAAAAAAAGGCACTCGGGTTTAAACCCAAAAGGGAAAGGGGTACCTCCAGCCCCTTGAATAAAAGGAACTTTCCCCAAACCCCAAAAAAGTTTCTTGCGAAACCCCGGGTCCCTTTCACTCTTCGCGATTCCGCTCCCCCCATTCAGCTCTTGTATCCCAGTGAACACTTCCATAAACCCGTATACCCACTATTATTTTTATTATTATTTGTTTTTATTATTATTTTTTATTATTATTATTATTATTTTAAAAAACGAGAAACCCGGGTTTTTGTATGAAAAAATTTAGAGCGTTGCCAAAGGCCCTTTTTGAAATCAGGAAAGAAATCGTACTAAAAACATTGGGGGTTTTGGGGAGCTGCCTTTAGCAAATTTAACAAAAAAAAGTTTCTGGAAAACAAGTCCAATAAATGGGGTGAACCTTATCCAACGAGCCACACCAGGGACTTGATGATCCACCACAGACCTGCACTTGTAATTGGTGGTCCCCCCATGGATCCATACTTTTAATTGTAGGCCCCCTTGAACCCCCCACGGACCTGCACTTGTAAAATTGAAAGGGCCACCCTTTAACCCCCACCGGGGCCCACTTGTAATTGAAGGTCCCCCTTGAACCCCCACGGACCTGACTTGTAACTTGAAAGGGCCACCCTTTAACCCCCCACGGATCTGCACTTATAAATTGAAGGTCCACCTTGACCCCACCCCGGACTTGATTGTAACTTTAAGGTCCACCCTGAACCCCCCGGACCTGCGCTTGTAACTTAAAGGTCCACCCTGAACCCACCTGGCCTGCACTTGTAACTTGGGAAAGGCCACCATGACCCACACGGACCTGCACTGTAACTTGAAGGGGCCACCTTTTAAGCCCACTCGTCTCAAGTTTTTTTTCTCCAAATGCGCATTTGTTGCGACTTTTCCGGAAATTTTCAAAACCCTCCTGTTTTTTTAGAGTGAAAAACGCGCACTCCTTTTCATCTCCCGCGTGTATAATGTACCTTACAGCCAATTTTCAACAATAATCAACGCATAAATATTTTTGAGTAAAAATCACGAATCTTCAGCCCAGGGAAATCCAACTTTCTTAAGCACTGACAGTTTTTCATACAAACCGAAAAAAAATCCTGTTTTACTTGGAAATTATGGCAGTTGTGATTTTAAATTTTTGTGAAAAACGAGACAGTTTGGGGCATGCAGCACAAAAAGGGTGGGGCTCCACAGGGAAAGTGGGGGGAAATAACCAAAGAAATAAGAGAGACGAAATGATGCTAAAGGAAAAAAAAAACTCAGGGTTGGAAAAAAAGAAACTGATTTTTGGGTTTCGACAAAGCATGTCCCAAAGGGTTTCCTCCGTTAAAAATGTTTTTATTCGAGAATCATTCCCTTTGGTGGGAAGGATCCCCGATCAAGGCCCCTTGGGGCCCCTCTTAGTCCCCGTGGATCTCAACAATAGGCTTACTTCATCCCCCCCTTTTCTTCAAAAGGGTAATTTTAAAATCGTGGCCAGGGCTTCACGCCCTGAAAGGTTGATGACATATGCGGTCGTTTCTTTGGGAAAGAGATTTACCAAGACAGGTCACTGACTTCGGGGCAGGTCACTGCCCCCATTCAAGGTCAGTGCCAGCAGGTCAAATCCTACCCCCAGCCCGGGCAATTCACCCCAATGGGCATTTTCCACCATTCAAAGTAAAGCCCGCAGGTAAGTCCATACCCGCTAGCCGGGTCAATGTCACCAGCGCCCCCACTATCAAAAGGTCGTCAAAATAACAAAGTGTTTTTCCAAAGGGTAAGGCAACAACATCCATCTTTGTCCGTCGAAGTACCGTCTCGGGGATTTTCTAAGTTGCAAAGTCCCCTTAAACCATCCCTACCCGATTGTTCGTGAAAAACTTTTTGAAATACGCGTCTTGTGGTTTTTTTGTTTGCAGTAGAGGCTGCCAGCACTCCGCCACACGACCCGGAGGCTACAATCGATGACGCCAAATATGTAGGCGAAAAAATTCCTAAAAATGCACAGAAAGGCGGACAAATGTTACCCGAAAACCGCGGTTTTTTTGGGGGTTGCTCAGCCCTCGCACCAAATGAACGTCGCAGTTTTCAGATCTAATTAAAAAAACGGTACATGTGTGGTTGTGTTAACTGACCTTTGAAATAATGGCATTCTTAAACAATAAAATTTTTTTCAGTATATTTGATTGAAAGTTTTAATAAAAGGAGGTCCGGGGGACCTGAGTTTAGTTTATGAATGCAAATAATAGCGCAAAAGAGAGAGAGAGAGAGAGAGAGAGAGGAGAGGGGGAGAAGAGAGAGAGAGAGAGAGAGGGGAGAGAGAGAGAAATAGTCATGTTAAAGTTGAACTCAGCTCCTGGACCCGCTTAATATTTTACTTCGTGTACTTGCGTATTTGCAAGAGTTATTAAGGTCCCCCCCCCTCTAAATACTATCAATATTTTTAAAGCCGTCAAAAACCCCAAAATATTTTTTTCCGGGGGAAGGGGAAAAGGGGTTTTAGTTAAAGTACATAATATATAAAGTATATACATCCTTGGACTTCCCTAAGTTTTAAAAGGACTCCAGCGCTAATAAGAGCCTCACGCGTGATCTTTATCACAGGCAAACTTCAATACTACAAAGGATGAATGGTGTCAAAAACTCATAGCAAATTACAAAGCATGCTAAAAATTAAAGGTTATGAGACACCTTGGAGAAGACTGGTGGATATGATTCCCCAGAGAGTGTGTACCAACCTCTTCGTCGCATTAAGTTCTCGGTTAAAAGTTCAGTTATAAATAAAAAAACCCCTTCCTTAACAACATGACCAAAGACTGCAGTTTTACCATCTAAAAATTAACTATAAAAACAATTCATAGGGAGGCATAGAGAATGGGAATGAGCAACGGGTTAACACACGACCCCGCACTTAAAGGTGGTCGGTGATACTTCAGGAAAAAATATATGGGAGGCGTGATGCCCCGCCCGTAACTCTCACCTTGGTCCCGGGCCGCCAGCGATGCCATACATCATGAAATTAATTCAACCTCCAACATCATGAACCTCTCTTTTACCTCCAGGGGCGGGGGAGATTTTACTCCCTTTTGCCTCAGTGATTCCTTTCTCACTCCAAAGTTCCTTGGGCCTGCACTTCGACCACAGGCTGAGCTGGGGCCCCACTAGTGCCAACAGATAATTATTGTTGGCACCTACTGGGCGCCAACAGAAAAATCTTTATTAATGGTTTTAAGGCTCTGAGGAGGTTGAATGTCGTCCAGAATGCATGTTCACATGTATTTTGAAGCGTTGTTTGCATCCGGATTAAGAAGAAGGAAACAGAAACAAATGTGCCTTCCTTCCAATTACGCCGAGATCAGCTTACACTGACGGACGGGAGGTAAAAAATCACCATCCTCTGGTGACTGCTTCAACATCATCAGCAGTTTCTTCTACGTTGTTACAGGCCCCTAGCCGTAAGCCACCAGTACCTCTGTTAAGCAATAGGTATCGCAATGGGGGTAGACAAGCTGGTAAAAGAAAAGTTTTTTGCCCTGTGAGTAATCTAGAATCAAAAGTGTGTATGTTCGTAGTTCCCACCCAAAAAGTAACTGTACTCCGAAAGTGTTGGGCTAAAAGATTCGACAAATTCTCTCCCATTACTCAGTCACAGCTTGTATAATGATGGTTCCAGATGAGTGAATTTGTTGATACAGGTGAATGTTCCCTCAGGTTAAGTGTGCCACACACACATGAGTCTTCACTGCCAAGCTCTTCACCACAGCCAAGACAGATTTTGCATTACTTGTAAAACTGGGAAGCTTCGTTATTTTATGACTTAGTGCCTGCATTGGCAAGCTATAAAAACTAGAGAGAGACTCAAATGAGATACCGAGCAACATTATTAATAAATTACTCGTGTTGTCGTGTCCATCACCTTGGTATGAGTACCCGATCACTGTAGCATCTTCGTTAATGACCAAGCCGAACCCTAGTGAAGTCGCCATAAAAACTCAAGGGAATTTCTATTTTCCACGGAGCCCAGGTTACTGTCTCTTTGAGGAAGAAAACGCTCTATCTTCTGTAGAAGAGTCAGTGGCCAGCCTGACTATTTTCCACAAAACAAACTTTCTTTA
>NW_026466352.1:0-34639 GCF_026875155.1 Cherax quadricarinatus
TTATATATTTAAAATATTTTGTTATATGACGTTTTAAATAAAATATAAAAAAAAAAAAAAAAATGTTACTTGTTTGGCAATTCATAATTATCTCATGCTATTAAGTGGAACCCTTTGTGTAATGTACTGAATATTTTTGTATCTTTGCAGTTGCCAAAAAAATTGACTACCAGTTTCATTACATATCGTTCGTTGTTGGATATTTTGTTATATATGCACTTGTTTATGTATTATGTCTTTACAAAGGTTTTATTGACATAAAATCAAACACTAAGGTATATTATTGATGAATAGTTTCTCTTTGTTTATAATGTATATAAGAGGGTTTTAATTTTTTTTTTTTTTATATTTTATTTAAAACATCATAAAAACAAGGCTGCTTAAAAAAAATTAAATAGCATCACCATACGTAACAAATATAACACTGGTGGAAACACCACTTAACCCATTATAACCTACATGCACATCATACAAACATGTTACATCGATGTTTAAACAATAGTTTATGTAATTTGCATACAACATATACAATTGATTATAGAAATTCCAACTTAGACACAAATTCAATGATTTACTCTAATACAAATTCATTAACATAATAAATATTATATAAATTGACGATCATATTAATCGTCAGCAATTTCCATCCATTCCATAAGTGTTCAATCTTGATACCTATGAACTACGTTTGAATCACAAACAAAAATCATAATGTTGCTACATATTTATAGGATACAATTGGATAACTCAGGGTAATGTACACGTGTTATATCCCTTAATACTTTGGTGACTCACAGACTAATTGAACAGTAACAGGGAAGGGATAAAACATGCATATATACACATACATACACATATACATATATATATATACATATACATACATATACATACATATATATATATACACATACATATATATACATACATATATATATACATACATACATATACATATACACACATACACACATATACACATACATACATATACACATACATACATATACACATACATATGCACGTTCATATGCCCAAATATCTGGACCTCCATAACACAATCAAAAACAAAACTAAGAAAACTAGTGACTCAAGAATACGAGTCTTTACACAAAGGAAGCATCAAAAAACATAACAAATATGTAAAGGCACCCCAGTCATTTTGTACACAAAAGGTACAATAAGTAACCCTAACCCCTGAATCTACAACCACACATCCATAACAACTAAAAAAAAAACATTCATGCCCAAACTCATATTCACGCAACTCACATCCTTCCCCCCAAGAGACGAGCCAGCTATTGCCCACTGACCTACACGACAACTTATTCGGCATGCCCGTATATTTATCACAGATTCACAAGGGTTTCAAGAGTGAGCCTTTTATAACCGTCCGAAAAACCCTTATCCCACCTCCTCCCATACAATTCCCTATTCCTACACATTGTACGATAAAACGTTATTGCAAGGACACGCCTTCTCACCTCACTGACCCATTTTCCCCGCATTACCCACGAAATATAAATGTAATCCACGATAATATAATCTAAAGCCCGTTCAACGTCCTGCGTCTAATCCACCGATGTCGAGACTTAACGCACGCAGGACTGCACTCCTCTGCCTCCCACCCTCTGTACCACCCTACCCAACCAACTCTGACATCTTCTAAACCTTCGCAAAAATAGACAACGTGAAAAGCCGTGTCTTCCCCACCACAAAACCCACACCCGCCTCCCACCACGACTCTTCTGGATCGTAGTATTGCCCCTGACGGCATTACCTGTAAAAAACGAAACATGACTTCACGCACCCTAGGCCGTAATTTCAACTTGCTAAATCGGAGCCATATATTTTCCCACGAGTACATGGGGAACAAACCTTCTACTGGAGCTGCGCACGTACCCCCTAGTAACTACTTAAAACCCTTATGCGAATGTTCCTCCGTTCCTTTACCATCAACAAAGCTCGTAGTACAATCTCACATTCCCTTAACTCCATTCCCCTATACCACTTTTTCACCCTCGTATATACTTGGTCTATATTTCCCGCCATCACACCCACACGCCAAACCTCCCACTTTAGAAAAACACATTTCACCCTACGCTTTAAGTCCAACAATCCTAAACCTCCTCGACGTACAGGTAACATAACAACCTCACGTTTTAACCAATCACACCTCGATCCCCACAGAAAGGTAAAAACTCTTCTCAATATTCCATTGATCGCTGTTCCTGTAATTGGGAATACAGCCGCAACGTGCCACACCTTACTATACAATAAAACGTTAACAACAATCACACTTGGGCCAGAGTGAGATGTTGGGGTGCCTCAAAACACCCAGACGACCAATGACCTTTTCCAACGTCCTTACTGAATTTTCCTCCCGCGCCACATCCAAATCGTCTCTATAAATAATACCGCAAATCTTTAATGACATCGCAGTTGTGTTAACCACGTTACAGCTCTCCATTCCACCCCCTTTCCAGGTACCCAACCCCATGATCATCGACTTTTCACTATTTACCTTCATACCCGTGGCACGTTCAAACACACGCACAACATCTTCCAACCCTTTCATAGACATTCGTTCACACACCAAAACAGTCGTATCATCCACATAACCTATTAATGGCGGCCAACAAACCCCTTCCCCTACCCCACCCCCACCCCGGGAACTAACTGTGCTCTCAACCATCCTGTAAAAGGGATCCTGAAACACGCAAATAAGATCTGTGACATAGGGCACCCTTGTCTTAAACCTCTACCCATCTCAAAGTCCGTCCCCATACACCCATTTATTTGTACCCTCATCCTTGCCCCCTTATACAGTGTGTTTACCCACCCAACTATTTCTTCTCCATAACCCTGTCTCCGAAGAATACTCTGCAGTGCACCTCTTTCCACTCTATCATAGGCGGCTCGCCAGTCCAAGGCCAGTAAAGCCGCCCC
Source organism: Cherax quadricarinatus (assembly GCF_026875155.1). NCBI lineage: Eukaryota > Metazoa > Arthropoda > Malacostraca > Decapoda > Parastacidae > Cherax > Cherax quadricarinatus. Next base: position 2,950 of record NW_026466352.1, read on the forward strand.
CTCCCCTCCCCCCTTTGACTCCACAAACTTCTTATAAGGCCCGTGACCTTCTAACATCGACCTGCCCGGCAACCCATACTGCGATGGCGAAACGACCCTCCCCACCACGCATTTTACCCTATTACCCAAAATTTTTGCGAAAACCTTATAGTCTGCACAGAGCAACGATATCGCCCTATACTTCCCAAGGTTTGGCTGCCCTTTGCCTTTCGGGACCAACACCACAACTGCCGTATTCTGCTTATCCCCTAACGTACCCTTCTCCTTCATGCAATTTAATAGTCTTACCATGAACTTCCCAATCAACTCCCAATGCTGCAAATAAAATTTCACTGGTAAACCATCAATACCCGGGGACTTGCCCTTCCTCATTCCGTGTAAAGCAATTTCAATTTCCTCCTCAGTAATAACCCCACCCAATGCCTTCCTATCACTGTGACCCAAAATGCACTTAGCATACGTGCACACCTTACTTAATTCCACTTCATCCACGCCACTACTAGTCCAGTGTTTTTTATACCATGTATCCGCATATGCACTCATAGCTTTAGTGTTTCGTATCACTTGACCTGCTCTATGGATTCCCATCGTCTCGTTTACCTCCAACTCGGATTGCCGTCAGCGCCTGCTTTTGCTTTTGTTGTCTCAACACACACGCGGATGGCCTATCTCCCCACAAACTTCTTCTAATTCCTGCTGCACCCTCACACGCTTGAAACCGCTCATTATGCAACGTTCGCAAGCTCTCTTTTATGTCTACAATCTCGTCCATGGGGTAAACACCACTAACCGATCCCTGCCCATAACAACTTCGTAATCGATCCTCTAAATAATTCGCTAGCCCATATTTTAAAGTATTTATACGCCTACCCTCCCTCACATAAAAGGACTTTATCCTTTCCTTTGCCACCGAGTCCCACCACGTTACAATGTCTTCCACTCCTGAGCTTCCCTTGAAAGCTCATTCCATAGCATAGAAAAACCTCCAACCCTTCCTCATCACTTAACACACTAATATTTAATTTCCAATAATTCCTATAAATTTCGGCCATTCCCTCCCACCCTACCTCCACTACAACTGCCCTATGATCTGACAAGACCGTCTCCACCGTACTTTAAAGACTTTACAACTACTCCCTGCGAAATATACACTCTGTCTAACCTTGCAGCATATCCCCTTCTGATAAAAGTATGTTCTGTTTCCCACACCCCTCCCCCAAACACATCTCTTAACTTAACATCCCTCAACAAATCTCTGAGAGGTGCAGACACATGCCCAGCCCCTTTGGGTTCGACGTCAGCCGCCCTTATGACACAGTTCCAGTCACCCCCCACTATCGCTACTTCCGGAAGACCACGCAAAAAATAAACAAGGTCCTCACACACAAAATCCGTTCGAACCTTCGTGTCATTCTCCGCAGGGCATAGACACTTACCAAGGATACACGCTTTCCCATCCAAGTCCCATCCACTCGCAACACCCTCCCCCCACCCCCCTCACATCTCTGCAACACCCTCCCCCCACCCCCTCACATCTCTGCAACACCCTCCCCCCACCCCCCTCACATCTCTGCAACACAAACGGGCTCGTCTCTTTTATTAAAAGACCCACACCACCTTTCAAACGAATAGTTGGCAGGGTCAGTACTGTATAACCTGCAACCTGCAACACTTCTCCCTTTTGAAATTGTGTTCTTGAAGGAAGAGAACATCAATTCTATGTTTGCTAAGAAAACTACTCAACCAATCTCTCTTTAATCTAGTACACAAACCGTTAACATTAGCAGTCATACACCTAAGGCCTGTTATATTTTCCACCCTTTCCTCTTCTCCTTCCGTGGCTCACCATTGATTTGTTACGTCTATGTGTCTTCTTTACAGTACCTTCCCATTCACCTCCCTTCTTGCGATGGCGTCCCTCATGACCCCCCCCTCCCCCACCCCTCCCCTCACCCATCCTCTCAGTTTTTTTTCCCAGTCCTCTGTGCCGGCGTCAGTACGTCATCCGAATCTGACGTAGCTGCCCGTTTCCTGGTAACGTTCTTATCCTCCATGTCAAGATCCGAGGAAGCCTCACGGTGTACCTCAACATCCACCTCACAATGAGGTATGAAGTCTCCCGATGTCCCAGTCTCGTCGTCCTTCTGCGGAGTCTCGTATTGTTGACAATCCGGACTCAGAAAGTCTCCAGCTACGTCTTCGGAGACGGAGCTTCCACCACTTGCGGTGACAAGGTCCTTAATGACTTCGTCTAAATCCTCACCGACATTCGTCTCTCGACCAATACTCAACACGTCATGCCGGGGTACCAATCCAGTAGATGGTATCGGCAACGACTCAGGTGCAGGCAGCTGAGGGAAGGACTCACTCTCATTTCGAAAAGCCTGTTCCACCATCTCACTCCACAAACGACCACGCCCTTCCTCTGACGAACGATGCTCACCTTCATCACGTGTGACTGGGGCTACGTCTTCTTGCACAGGTTTTGGTCACGCGTCTGTTCTTTTCACATGCCGCCGCTATGTGGTCATACTCTCCACAAATGCGACACGTACGCCGCTGTCCAGGATATAAAACCATTACCTGTGTCCTAAAATCTTGAAGATACACATATGACGGTATGGGTTGGCGCAACGTCATCTTAAGGCTGAATGTACCTTCCGGCATACTGTATAGGCACCCATTATCCACTTACCCTGCTGGGCAGAATGCACAGTTCCATATTTCTCAAATACGTTTCTGATGTCAGCTTCGTTTGCCTCGAAGGGACATTCCTCAACTTTATCCAGGTATAATATCGAGACACGTCCACCAGTCTCACACGCACAGCAGGAGTAACGTCAAAAACACACATCTTGAAGCGCGTAACCACCGATTCATAAACTGTCCAGCAAGCAGTTTCACAAATACTCTATGCGCTCCGTTCAGCGCTACCCCATACAATTCACTATCTTGTATGCCGTATGTCTCCCTGATTATCTTGGGTAAGAGTATCTGAGCTGAACTAGGTGTAATCGCACCTCGAAGCAGTTCAATACCAATAGTGTTAACGCGTCTGCGATAACAAACCGCCATCTCAACACCAGTAATTTCCCAGCGGTGTCAACAGAGACACAACACCACCTCCTCGTACCACTGCTGTCAGGTTACTGAGGAGCGTCAGGCAAGGGGGTCTACACAGCCCAAGAGCGATGCAGACAATATGGGGGTTTTAATTAAGGTAACGAAGAATTTGTATATTCTTGTCTTACCTTGGGATAGGTACATAATGAATAGGGGACTGACGAATATTTATAACCGTTCTAATGTATATATTGACAATTGTAATTATACTTACTATGAATGTAATGATAGGTAATCCTATGATTATTTAATGTATTGTATATTTTTTAATTATAAAAAAAAAATGTTTAAGGCTTTAATTTTTGTTATAATGTTATAGGTATTGTTGTATGCTTTTATATGATATTTCATCAGGTATGGTTTAGGGAAATACTAGTTGGCTTAGGTGTAAATATCGGATATGTGCTGCAGCATACTTTATAAGGTGTATTATGTTCATGTATTATGTTTTGTATACCTGTTTAATGAAGGATGGATTTTATATATTTAATATGTTGTTATATGACGTTTTAAATAAAATAAAAAAAAAAATTCTCTGACTGGTTAAGTCGTGACAGTCAGTAGAAGATTTGTTGCCTTACGCGGCTTCCACATGTTAGAACTTTTTCCTCGCCTATTCTTCTTATACTCCTTGACTATAAGTCTTGGTATGGGGGAGTGTGAGGGAAAAGTTCAATAGATAGGAGTAGAAATATAGTAACAATAGTTTCATTGCCGACTACTTGTTAAGGTAGGGTAAGTCAAGCTCCCGTTTTTCCCGCCTTTTTTCCCCCTCCCTGAAAGTGATAGTTTGACTGCCGGCTGCTTGTTAAAGGTAGGGTCAGTCTAGCTCCCACTATCCCTTCCCCTCCCTCTCCCCCCCCCCGAAAGGTGACGTGTGGGGCTCTGGTCAAACAGTAAATCACTCGACTCACAGCTCCCAACACTACTGTAAGTACATGCCTGCCTTGTATTCTAGTGGATTTATTGGTTAAAAGCTTCACTTTTGACCAATAATAAACTTAGTCCTTTCAGTCTTGCTCTAGGTTGACTGTTGTAATAATCACCACGTCTTTTGAGTATTGTATACTGCCATGGAGAGTGATTATTTAAGCAGTGGGTAACCTGTCTATCTTTTCAGCTTGGATGGCAGTGAGGGTCACCTGTCAATCAACGAGAAGAACAGGAGAAGGACTAACGTCCAGAGACTTCCTCATTTTGGATTTAATACCTGTGCACCTGTATGAAATTGCAGGAAGTAACCCCCACATCATTGCAGCGGTAAAGAACCTGCTTTCCTGTCATCGGGATACTACTCACTGGTATACTGTGAAGAACTAGCCAGTGGATGGTCACCAACACCTGCGACCCCCCCCCCCCATCATCAGCAACGGCTACGATTTCAACAACAGTGTCACCAACACCAGACACACCTGTAGATATTAGCGTTGAGTTCAAATGTTATTTTATTCATTTCATTTTTCATTTTTCTTTCAAATAGGATATACCTTTCATGTTTTATTGTTTTTTGTTTGATTTAATAAATAATAGTGTTTATCTTTGTGAATTATTTCTTTTTCTATTCATTAATTTTCCTGAGGAGGAGCCAGCCTGAGTAATACTGTCTGAAGTTGTTACAGGGCTGAGTAAGCCTTCACATAAGAAAAGTTATTCCATAGTTTCATTTGTGTGCGATGTTTTTGCACCAAGAGAAGTGACTCGTGTAGCCATAACTGACCTTTAATAACCTCATTGTTCTTAAATAAGATACTTATTATAGATGTAGCCATACTGTTCTCTGTGTCAACCTTCAACATTAGTTTCCCACCTCACTCTTTCAAACAAGTTCTTAATTCAATTGTGGTTCACATAGTTTGACTCTCACGTTTATTTTTCAAACTGCTTTTTTTCGAGGCATTAGTCACTAGGAAAACTGTGCAGGAGCACTGTGCAGGAGCGCTGTGCAGGAGCACTGTGCAGGAGCTCTGTGCAGGAGCACTATGCAGGAGCACTGTGCAGGAGCTCTGTGCAGGAGACCTGTGCAGGAGCTCTGTACACTGTGCAGGAGTACCATGCAGGAGCTCTGTGAAGGAGCACTGTGCAGGAGCTCTGTGCAGGAGCACTGTGCAGGAGCACTGTGCAGGAGCTCTGTGCAGGAGCTCTGTGCATTAGCTCTGTGCAGGAGAATTATGCAGGAGATCTGGGCAGGAGCACTGTGCAGAAGAACTGCGCATGAACACTGGGCAGGAGCACTGTGTACGAGCTCTGTGCAGGAGCACTGTGCAGGAGCTGTGTGCAGGAGCACTGTGCAAGAGCTCTGTGCAGGAGCACTGCGCAGGAGATCTGTACAAGAGCACTGTGCAGGAGGTCTGTGCAGGAGGTCTGTGCAGGAGGTCTGTGCAGGAGCTCTGTGCAGGAGCTCTGTGCATGTCTGTGCAGGACCTCTGTCCAGGAGCACTGTGCAGGAGGACTGCGCAGGAGCACTGTGCCGGAGCACTGTCCAGGATCTGTGTACAGGAGTACTGTGCAGGAGCCCTGTGCAGGAGCACTGTGCAGGAGCAATGTGCACTAGCACTGTGCCGGAGCACTGTGTAGGAGCACTGTGCAGGAGCACTTTGCAGGAGCGCTGTGCATGAGCACTGTGCAGGAGCAATGTGTAGTACCTCTGTGCAGGAGCACTGTGCACTGTGCAGGAGCTCTCCGCAGCTCTGTTCAGGAGCACTGTGCAGGAGCACTGTGCACTGTGCAGGAGCACTGAACACAAACCGGTGGTCGGACTGCAGAAAAACTTTCAAACATTGGGTCATTTTTTCTTAACAAACTTGTTCGGACTCCGGTGGTTCGTTCTAGGTCTGGTCCGTTCCGTCACCGAGGTCCCACTATTTTAAACACGATATTCTGGGTGTCCTGTCAAACAGAAATTCTTCTACAGATAAATTTTCAGATTTGCAATGTTTAACTGATTCAGTCATCACTCAGACAAGTTGAATGCATCACATAAAAACCCACTTGTTTGAGATTTAAACTTAAGACGATGTTTCGGCCCAACATGGACCATTATTCAGACTGTTTCACTCTTACGTTCGGAGTTACTTGTGTATTGTTCTAATCACTGTATTGTGCCTCTTATTCTCTTAGTCAGTTTTATTGTATTGCCACAACTGTGATCAAATATGACAGGCAAACACTATTTCGTCTATTGCGGTTTTCTCAGATCAACACTAGAAACACAGAAAATATGCATTAAATTATTGTACAATAATGGTATACATTACAGACAAGATGGAAATTAGATAAATACATAACATCTTTATTGTAGACGTTTCGCAATCCAGTGGCTTTATCAATACAAATTCAAGGACATAACTGGAAAACAGTAGAACTATATACAAAGGATGAGGTAATCAGTCCCTCAGCCTTGGAGTTGATGTGAAGATCACTGTCTAAGTCATGAAGAATCTGGAGCACAGGCAAGAAGACTGGTGCTTTTATACTGGCGTCAGGGGGGTAAGGGACTGTAGGCTGGATATCCAGTGGAAGTAGGTCATACCGAGGGACAGGTTAGTAGTAGCTAAGAAGGTTGTGGAGATGTCTTTTGAACCAAGATTCCATGATGTTGCAGTGTCTGGCAGGTTGTACATGAATGGTATATAAGCGCCAGCTTCATGCCTGTGCTTCAGACTTCACGATTACGGTGCTCTTCATCAACTCCAAAGATGAGAGACTGATTACCTCATCATTTGTACATAGATCTACTGTTTTTCACTTATGTCCTTGAACTTGTATTGATAAAGCCACTGGCTGGCGAAACGTCTACAATAAAGATACCCAGAGGATGCACAAGTGTCTAATTTTTATCTTGTCGGTATTATATACCATTCATGTACAACCTGTCAGACATTGCAACATCATGGAATCTTGGTTCAAAAGACATCTCCACAACCTTCTTAACTATAGGAAATAAGTGCATCTATGTTCAAGATGTAAATCGAGCAAAACAAAGTGCCATTAACTGACAAACTTTCCTACGGGTGTAACACAAGTTACTGCAGCTCCTGACAAACTTGTTAAGTATAGCAAAATATCTAACAAATTAATTTTGAAAAATTCTCGACAGTCAAAATATTATAACAAAATCTGTCAATGGTTTTTGGCTCTTTTTGGTGCAATGAAAACCTAGAAAAATATGATTACTGGAAAGGGATTGAAATTGGATCAATTCCAAGATATCTGATAGTGATTCTGAATATCAGGAAGCAGCTGTAGCTTCCCTATTATTAGGTATAAAACAATTATTTTTGCGTCTAACCTTGGATTATAATATATTCAAGGAATTCATTGGCGCTAATCAAGTTTCACGAAGGAAGGCACCATTTTATCTTACCTGAAAAGCAGTTTAAGAACCAAACAATGAAAAAACTTTTACTGATGTATTTCACAATAATGTATTTCAGTTAGAATACTGAAAGATTCATTAAAAAATCTGACTAAATCAAAATAATTACAATTTCAAAATATGACATTAAATGACGTAGTAAAAATATTCAGTGTCAGTGTGTTCATAATCTAAGTTCAGTTCTTGAAAGCTTCCTCTTGTTCCTCTGAACACTCGTTGTGCAGATCTTTACCAAATCTAAGTTGGCGTCAAGCACATGCAGAAGTAAGTGCAAGCTCATAATTTCTGCACGTGCAATAGTGGGGATGGAAGACTGCAACCACTTTCGCAATTGCAACACATCATTTTCTGTAGTGTTAGATGCAGCATTCACAGCAGACATTATGCATACAAGTTGTTAGGTAAGACACATATGCAACAGTTAGGTATCTTTATTTCGAAACGTTTCGCCTACACAGTAGGCTTCTTCAGTCGAGTACAGAAAAGTTGATAGAAGCAGAAGATACTTGAAGACGATGTAATAATGTTCATTATGAGTACTAGTTGACTGTCTCAAAATCTCCAACAACTGTTCAAAAGATCAATAAAACTCTCCATCCCCATCCATGTCATAGTCTGAAAACCTCTTGAGTTTAGGAGTTTGGTGGAAAATAGTTGAGAAAGGATGTTCGGGGATATGTAATTTTGCAGAGACGACTTTCGTAATATATCATAACACAAGGCTGCCAGAGAACATGTGCTCTTCCCACTAAACATAAAGCCCCTTTGGGGCGGGGCAGATGGCAGACCAGAGGCCTAGCTTCTCCCTACGAGCCCCGTGAGGGCGGGGAATGTGGCTAGGCCTGGGGACAGTTGGTCCCAAAGATGAGGAGGTACTTGTACCTCCTCCCATGGGAGACTTAGGTCTCGAGACATTCCCCAGATAGGGAGCCAAGGCCGGGTCACCACTGCTTGGAAAAGACCCGGGCCCGGAGAATACCGGCGAATAAAAAAAAAACAAAAAAAACAAACATTGGTTGTCTTCCGAAGTTTTCTATGTTAGTGCGATGCTTGCCTGGTTAATTAAATGTCTGCACATAATTGGAAGACTGTATCACCTTTCACAAGTTTCTGAAAGCCACATATGTTTCCAACATAATAAACACCTGACGTTGAACTGCATCCCGTGAAAGCATGAAGAAATAACAATTATATACACATTCTCTTTCGGGTGAAGAACTTTGATTATATGATTATTTAATTATGATTATATGTATCATGTCACTGTCAGTAACTGACTGTACGACCTAAAATACAGTGGTTTGCATCAGCTGTAAAAGAGAAGAAGAATTAACAAGACTGTGTCCTTCCCAATCAGCGTGGTTGGTTGCGCATCTGCAGTATTAACTGTGACCTTGTCATGTTTACAATAGCGTCTCCTTCTTTTAATTGACGGTATAGCTTACATTCCACACTTCATCACTTATTAAGCTGATTAGATACTGCTTTCTACTACTCTTTGAAATGAAGTTCACAACCTTCCATGGTAAGAATATTGTGACAATTTGTACAATGTCAGCAGAAAAATATCTTCAACTAAGTAATCTGGTGCGACACAGCTTGTGATATACATTAAAACCGATATACTTTACTATACGACGAGTCGTACCACATCTCACGTAGAATGTCCACCAGGAATTCGAACCAATGCAGGTGATGTATTTACACAGGTAAACCAGTCTATAATGGTACAATGACGAGAAATATCGCTGCTTGTACTATGTATGGTTTGCCTAGTAAAGGTTACTATGTGTTGCGTGTCCCCCCCACCCCCCCAAAAAAAAAAAAAATATATTATATATATATATATATATATATATATATATATATATATATATATATATATATATATATATATATATATATATATATATATATATATACTTTAACATGTTTTCTAGTGTCTCTGGAAGGAAATAGATGTAGAGTTGACTTGAAGCTCTTCAGATTTTGGGTAGTAATTAGTAATAAAAGGCACAGTTGGCCAGGTAGAAGCTGAGACAAATAAGGACCGATGGAGATATGTAGTAACTGCTCCAAGTAGTAAACTGTATTTGGATTTGAATAAATACGTGTGCCCACTCAGTTAGTATTGTAACAGAGGTGATGATAGGTAGATGAGTCGTCGATGTCCGAATATAATATTATTCCACTAAGTGTTAGCTAAGGTCTTCATATTACGAATACAAGATGAAATAATGTTATAACTGTTTATTCCTTCATTCGAAGGAAATCAAAACAATAATTACGATTAGTTGTATGATAGGTTGATATTCGTTATTTTACATTGAACTTTCTCCCTATTACCCTCCCTCCATCCCCTCACCCCACCCTCTCTCTGTTTCTCTCCCTCTCTCTCTGTCTCTCTCCCTCTCTCTGTCTCTGTCTCTCTCTTTCTCTCTCTCTGGGTCTCAGGTTATAAGGGTTATTTATGCTATAATATTTGTAGCTTAAAAAAGAGGTTAGATAGCTATACGAGTGTGAATTATTGAATTTGAATAGAACCTGCCTAAAGGACAGCAGACATATTACTTTGTTCCTCCATTATGTTCGTCTCTAATGTTAAGAAAACTCTGATCCTTAAAATGGACATTAAAGTAAGTCTTTTTTGTTCAGTCTGAGCTGACAATAAACAGCAGAGCGTGTGTACCCCTGGCAGCAGGTCACTTAAGAAGGAGGATGGGGCGTGATCACTTGCTACTCCAACCCATGGTAACAGGTAACTTAAGAGGAAGAGTGATGGAGAGAGATCACTCGCTACCACCACCCCTGGTAACAGGTAACTTAAGAGGAAGAGTGATGGAGAGAGATCACTCGCTACCACCACCCCTGGTAACAGGTAACTTAAGAGGAAGAGTGATGGAGAGAGATCACTCGCTACCACCACCCCTGGTAACAGGTAACTTAAGAGGAAGAGTGATGGAGAGAGATCACTCGCTACCACCACCCCTGGTAACAGGTAACTTAAGAGGAAGAGTGATGGAGAGAGATCACTCGCTACCACCACTCCTGGTAACAGGTAACTTAAGAGGAAGAGTGATGGAGAGAGATCACTCGCTACCACCACTCCTGGTAACAGGTAACTTAAGAGGAAGAGGAATGGGAGTGATCACTCGCTACCCCATCCCCTGGTAACAGGTAACTTAAGAGGAAGAGGGATGGGGAGTGATCACTCGTTACCACCACTTTCATCAAGAGTTATAATTACTGTAAATATCTTGAGTAATAAAGTGGCCAAATAAATGAGCACTGCCGTAGACCTGTGGTATGTTAAGGTTGTGTGTGTGTGTTCACCTAATTGTAGATGCAGGGGTCGAGACATAGCTCCTGGCCCCGCCTCTTCATTGAGTGCTACTACTAGGTCTCTCTCCCTGCTCCATGAGCTTTATCAATACTCAGCTTATAACTATGTATGGTTTCTGCCACCACTACATCACTTGCTAGGCTATTCCACTTCCTGACTACTCTATGACTGAAGAAATACTTCCTAACATCCTTTTGGGACATCTGGGTTTTCAACTTCCCATTGTGACCCCTTGTTTCTGTGTCCCGTCTCTGGAACATTCTGTCTCTGTCCACCTTGTCTATTCCACCCAGTATTTTGTATGTTGTTATCATGTCTTCCATAACCCTCTTGTCCTCCAATGTCATCAGGCCGATTTCCCTCAAACTTCATAGTTCTTAGCTTTTTATCCATTACATTGCAGCTAAGTACTGAATTCGCTGACTCTGTATCACGGCTTCGATTCTCTCCCAGTTTTTAATGAAATTGATAGTTATTCATTATGACCTTTCTGAGTACAGTGACACCGGCAACGAAGAAACAAGAACTAGATCTCCATTCGTTTTGTTCCTGAAGAGGAAATTTTGCAATAAAAAAGTAAAACTGACGTCGCAGAATTCACCTGAAGAAAACAGGTTATCAATTTTTTATTGTGACAAACATAGCTAATTGGTTGAGCACTGGATTCATGCAGGTTCGATAGCTCGTTTTCTTCCAACCTCGTGAGGTTTTCTTCACCTTGGAAGGAACACCTTATTATTGTTCACCAGTGTCTTATTCTTATAATAACTATTATTTCTTGTCTTTCCTTATCAGTTTCTTGGGTTTATAGCCTGTTTTTTCTGGCGTATACACAAGGTAACTTTAATTATAATTATCTCATCTTATGAAGTGTTTACTAGAGATGATTGTGAAAGAGATATGTGTCAGTTCCTCTTGTTTTCATTTTGTCATGGAGGTTCCACTTTCCAATGGTAACCATTTTATAGCTCTAACAGAATAACAGTGATCAGCTGCTGGGAAAACAGAGACGAGTATCAATGTACTTATTTTAATTACTGCTTTATAGCACACATAATGCTATCATATTTTCTGTGGCTACCTGTCTGATAGGGAAAAAACATTTGGCAGCCGCCAGGTAGGATTGCAAGTGCCTTTCACTAGGGCTCTTAACTGTTCTTAATGATGGTGGTCTAACCAAATCAAACTTAACGTAACCTAAATTAAGAACTTAAAAATTTGCTGATCAAGATATCGAGAAAATTCATTGTGATGAAGACAGTAACTAATCTGTCACAACAGTAATATATTCACTGCTTATACACAGCTGCGGATCTGACTATTATAAAGAATAATTTCATATTACTTAACATCATCAATTGTCTTTCTGTGCGCTTAATTATTAATTAAGATGAAGATCCCCAGATGAACTGAAACATCAAAAATAGTAAGTGTATTGCTTCGAGACAGGTAACTCCTATCACTTACCAGCTCAGTACCTTATTAAGCTATGGCACAACACCTACAACCTCCTGTACTCACCTTGTGTTGTCTCTTGAAGTACCACACCACTGTGAGGGTAACCAAGACAGTGATGACCAAGTAGGTGATTATTCCCGTATCCCAAGCCAGCCACTCGCTCCTCAGCCACAACATTGTACAATCTCCTGTAAATTAAATCAATGTTGTAGAGCGAAACAAAGTACAACATATACACATACGGACAGCTGTTCGAGCACCTGGTCCACCCTTCTGTTAATAATATACACAAGTTTACTCACATCATGGGTGCTAGATTATTGGTCAGGAAAACGAGCCCTGATACTGATCTTGTCATAAAATGATTCATTCAGTGATGGTTGCCGTACTACATAGAAAGAAACAAGTTATCCTGTTATGATTCTCTAGTTTCTGTAATCTGTAAACTTTGTGTAGAGGAGTGTGTGTGTGTGCGTGTGTGTATGTGTGTACTCACCTATTTGTACTCACCTATTTGTGGTTGCAGGGGTCGAGTCCTAGCTCCTGGCCCCGCCTCTTCACCGGTTGCTACTAGGCCCTCTCTCTCCCCGCTCCATGAGCTTTATCAAACCTCGTCTTAAAACTGTGTATGGTTCCTGCCTCCACTACGTCATTTTCTAGGCTATTCCACTGCCTTACAACTCTATGACTGAAGAAATACTTCCTACTAAACTCTCTGACTCATTTGTGTTTTAACTTCCAATTGTGGGGCCCCTTGTTTCTGTTTTCCCCTCCCTGGAACATCCTGTCCTTGTCCACCTTGTCTAAATTTCCACGCAGTATTTTATATGTCGTTATCATGTCTCCCCTGACCCTCCTGTCCTCTAGTGTCGTCCCGGGAGATTTCCCTTAATCTTTCTTCATAGGACATTCCCCTTTGCTCTGGAAAATAAACCTTGTTGCAAACCTTTGTACTTTCTCTGTTCTTGACGTGCTTTATCAAGTGCGGGTTCCAAAAAAGGGGCTGCATACTCCAGTATGGGCCCGACATACACGGTGTACAGTGTCTTGAATGATTCCTTACTAAGGGGTCGGAATGCTGTTCTCAGGTTTGCCAGGCGCCCATATGCTGCAGCAGTTATCTGATTGATTGTGCTTCCGGAGACATGCTCGGTGTTATACTTCCCCCCAAGATCTTTCTCCTTGATGAGGTTTGCAGTCTTTGGCCACCTAGCCTATACTCTGTCTGTGGTCTTCTGTGCCCTTTCCCCCATCTTCATGACTTTGCATTTGGCAGGATAAAAATTTGAGAAGCCATTTGCTGGATCAGGTTTTCCAGTCTGTCCAGGTCTCTTTGAAGTCCTGCCTGGTCCTCATTCAGATTAATTCTCCCATTAACTTCACATCATCTGCAAACAGGGACACTTCTGAGTCTAAACCCTTCCGTCATGTCGTTCACATATACCAAAAAAAGCACTGGCCCTAGGACCGACCCTGTGGGCCCCCCGCCGTGTGTGTTGGTGTGTGTGTGTGTGTGTGTGTGTTGTGTGTGTGGTGTGTGTGTGGTGTGTGTGTGTGTTTTACTTGTTTTGATCTCACTTAATTGTATTTTGCAGGGGTCAAGCCCTCAGCCCTGGCGCCGCCCTTCAGTGAGTGCTACTATGTCCTCTCTCTCCCCGCTCCATGAGCTTTACATACCTCATCTTAAAACTATGTATGGTTCCTGCTTCCACTACCTCACTTGCTAGGCTATTCCACTTCCTGACCTCTCTATGACTGAAGAAATACTTCCTAACATCCCTTTGGCTCATCTGGGGCTTCAACTTCCAATTGTGACCCCTTGTTTCTGTGACTCCCCTCTGGAATATCCCGTCCTCTGTCCACCTTGTCTATTCCACGCAGTATTTTGTATGTCGTTATCATTCTCCCCTAACCCTCCTGTCTTTCCAGTGTCGTCAGGCCGATATCCCTTAATCTTTTTTCATAGGACATTCCCCTTAGCTCTGGAACTAACCTTGTCGCAAACTTTGCACTTTCTCTAGTTTCTTGGACGTGCTTGATCAAGTGCGGGTTCCAAACAGGTGCTGCATAAATCCAGTATGGGCCTGACGTACACGGTGTACAGTTCTTGTACGATTCTTTACTAAGGTATCGGAACGCTGGGTTTTCAGGCTTGCCAGGCGCCCATATGCTGCAGCAGTTATCTGGTTGATGTGTACCTCCAGAGGACATGCTCGGTGTTACACTCACCCCAAGAGCTTTCTCCTTGAGTGAGGTTTACAGTCTTTGGCCACCTAGCCTATACTCAGTCTGCGGTCTTCTCTTCCGTTCACCGATCTTCATGACTTTGCATTTGGCGAGGTTAAATTCTAGGAGTCAGTTGCTGGACCTCGAGTCCAGTCTGTCCAGGTCTCTTTAAAGTCCTGCCTGATCCTCCTCTCATTTAATTCTCCTCATTAACTTCGCATCTTCTGCGAACAGGGACACTTCTGAGTCTAACCCTTCCATCATGTCATTCACGTACACCAAAAATAGCACTGGTCCTAGGACTTACCCCTGTGGGACCCCGTCCATCACAGGTGCCCACTATGATACCTCATCACGTACCATGACTCGTTGTTGCCTCCCTGTCAGGTATTCTCTGATCCATTGCTGTGCCCTTCCTGTTATACGTGCCTGATCCTCCAGCTTTTGCACTAATCTCTTGTGAGGAACTGTGTCAAAAACCTTCGTGCAATCCAAGAAGATGGAATCAACCCACCCCTCTCTCTCGTGTCTTACTTCTGTTACTTTATCATAAAACTCCAGAAGGTTTTTGACACAGGATTTGCCTTCCATAAATCCGTGATGGTTGGCGTTTATACTCTTGTTCCATTCCAAGTGCTCCACCACTCTCCTCCTGATAGTCTTCTCCATGACTTTGCATACTGTACAGATCAGTGACACTGATCTGTTGTTTAGTGTCTCTTTTCTGTCTCCTTTTTTAAAATGGGAACTACATTTGCCGTCTTCCATACCTCAGGTAGTTGTCCAGTTTCTAGGGATGTGTTGAAGATTGTGATTAGTGGCACACACAGCATTTCTGCTCTCTCTCTAAGGACCCACGTGGAAATGTTTTCCAGTGGCATTGTCTTTGAGGTATCAATGTCCCTTAGCAGCTTCTTCACCTCCTCCTCAGTTGTATGCATGTCATCCAACATTTGCTGGTATATTCCTTGCTGGTGTCCCCCTTTGTTCTGTCCTCCCAGAGGCCTTCCTGTCTCCACTGTAAATACTTTCTTAAATCTCATGTTGAGCTCTTCACATACCTCTTGATCATTTCTTTTGAGTTCTCCACCTTCTTTCCACAGCCTGTTCACCTGGTCTTTGACTGTTGTCTTCCTCCTAATGTGGCTAAACAGCAGTTTCGAGTCAGGCTTGACTTTCGATGCTATGTCGTTTTTGTACTGTCGCTGGGCCTCCCTCCTTATCTGTTCATACTCGTTTCTGGCTCGTAAACTAATCTCTTTATTTTCCTGGGTCCTTTGACTGACTCCCATTCCTTTTAAATTCTCTGGCGCACTTAGTTTTTGCCTCCCTACACCTTCGGGTAAACCGAGGACTCGCTTTGGTGTTCCCATTAATTCTGTTGCCCTTAGAATCAAACCTTTCCTCTGCCTCCTTGCATTTTGTTGTTACATATTCCATTATCTCGTTTACTGACTTTCCTACCAGTTCTCTGTCTCACTGAACCTCCTGCATGAAGTTCCTCATACCTGTGTAATCCCCACATTTATAGTTTGGCTTTTCCCATTCAACTCCTGCTACCCTCTTCACTTGTAACTCTATATATTCAAAACTCAGCATCATGTGATCACTAGCTCGAAGGGGCCTCTCGTAAGTGATGTCCTCAATGTCTAAACTGCTCAGGGTGAGCACAAGATCCAGTCTTGCTGGTTCATCCTCCTCTCTTTCTCTCTGGTAGTGTCCCTGACATGTTGATGCATGAGGTTTTCCAGTACCACATCCACCATCTTGGCTCTCCATGTTTCGGGACCCCAATGTGGCTCCAGGTTTTCCCAATCAATCTCCCTTTGGTTGAAATCACCCATAACCAGTAACTTTGCTCTCCTCGAGTGAGCTCTTCTTGCCACCTCAGCCAGTGTGTCTACTATTGCTGGGTCCTGCTCATCTTCATCATTGCCTCCCATTCCTCCTTGCATCTTTGTACCCTCTCTTTCAGTATCATCATTTCTACTTGTGTTCTATTGCGATCGAGGTATAGTCTCTGGTACTCCAGTTTGTCCATCAGTCTTGCTTTCTCCTGCAGGATCCTGGTTCAAGCTGATTCTTCCTTGAAAATTACTTTGACAGGCCGTATCCTTCCACTCACAAACCACCCAGTTTTCCGAAAATTTGTCACCTGGGTCATATCGCCCTCAGCAATTGTTTTCATGATACCTTCAATCGCTTTTTTCCCTCCTCCTGTTTTCTTTCATCGTAGGTTTCCTCTTCGGCTTTTTGGAGCCCGTAGACAAAAACTGATCTCTCCCTTTCCTCCTCCCACTGTGTCTCCCTTTGGATCCTCTTAAATGTTTTAGTTCCTTCCATTGAAACGTTCCTGTCTTCAATCCCTGTCCTCTATGCTCAATGAACTGTCTTTCATGATCAGCTGTTTCTTGCTACTGCAGTTGGCTGTTAGCGTCTCTGCATATAGCATACCTTCGTTGTCTTCAGACCGGTCATTTGATCTTAGTGTGTGCCTCGTTTTTTCATTGGTCCCACATGGGTCTGATAGAGCCTTCGCATAAGGCATCTCTCCTTTTCTTCCTACCGTCCCCTTGTCTGTGACTGATACAGAAGTTTCTGATGTCGTGTCTCTACTGTCATTTGTCTCTCTAATCTGTTTTAAGTTTTTTAGATCCTTTTTTTTTTTTTTTTTTTTTTTTTTTTTTTTTTTTTTATTTTACACAGGGTTTGACAAGGTTGAGGGGGAAGTCGGTGGAAAAATTGTAGCTCTTTTGTTTACCGTCCGATTTCCTCCAGTTCTGGTGCACATGACAAAGTGTTTTCACACCGTGTAAAAAATATTTGTCAAAAATATACCTCAAACAACAACTGAGAAAAGACTGAAAAAGGGCTGATTTACTGAAAATGCCCTTGGGGGGCAATTTATTCCTATGTGGGATGATGTAAGGTTGTTTGGACACTTGGTGCCGAGAGAATAATGCTTATACGAATTTTATACGTGACCTTGCCTCTAAATAACTTATCCTTATTTCACAAAAAAATAAAATTTGTTAGTTCCTGGAATGTTGCAAAAAATCTGCCCTTTACTCCCACATAACTCCCAAAGTATTTGGAATATTTCCAAAAATTGCACGAAGGAAATTAGAGAAATCATTATTCTACAATATCTGTGAATATTATTCCATTTAATTAAATAATAAAGAAATAAATAGGTACATACCATCTAAAGGGGACAAAAAGATACAAAACATCCAGGCCATGGGAAAACCTGGGTAGCCACAGCCACTCAAGAGGGAGAGGGTTTTTAGTGCCAGGAAGGAAAAAAAACTGGCAGGAAATGGCAGAAATCGTACACCAAATCCAGTCATTCCTGGAGTGGAACCACAGTCGATGGCCTCCACTCCAAACCAACAGATACAGATACTAATGCCGGAAAAAAAAAAAAACAGTACCAACAATACCACCAGTCCGATAACATTCTTCTTTGCAAATATACAGGGTCTAAAGCCAGCAACAAACAACAAAATGCCTTTCATCCGTGGACTGCTTGCAGAGGCAAAGGCAATGTTCGCGGCTTTCACTGAGACCCACATAGAGGATCACTTGGACAACGAAATATGGATCCCAGGTTACAACCTATACGGATGTGACAGAGTGAACAGGCAAAAGGGGGGGGGGGTTGGCCTGTACATTACAGAGTCACTTGTTTGCACAGAACTGTTTAATGCCTCAAATGATATAGTGGAAGTTTTAGCAGTAAAGGTCGAGAACCAAAACCTAGTCATTGTGGTAGTCTACAAGCCTCCGGATGCAACATCCCAGCAATTCCAGGAACAGCTGTTAAAAATTGACCACTGTCTGGAAAATCTTCCAGCTCCTGCACCCAACATCTTGCTCCTGGGGGATTTCAACTTAAGGCACCTAAAATGGAGGAATATAGCAAATAATATTGTTGCAGTAATAACACCAGGAGGCAGCTCTGATGAAAACTCACACTCACACGAGCTTTTAAATCTCTGCACAAAATTCAATTTAAACCAGCAAATAATAGAGCCTACTAGACTGGAGAATACACTAGACCTCATCTTCACTAACAATGATGATCTGATAAGAAATGTCACCATATCAAAAACAATATACTCAGATCACAACATAATTGAAGTTCAGACATGTATGCGTGGAGCCCCAGACCGACATAATGAGACTAGTCACGGGGGAGCATTCACCAAATTCAACTTCAATAACAAAAACATAAAGTGGGACCAAGTAAACCAAGTCCTAACCGATATAAGCTGGGAAGATATACTAAGCAACACAGACCCCAACTTATGCCTAGAACAGATTAACTCGGTGGCACTCGATGTATGCACAAGGCTTATTCCTCTAAGAAAAAGGAGGAGTAGATGTAAAATAGAAAGAGACAGGCGCTCTCTTACAGGCGACGGAAAAGAATAACAGAGCGGCTAAAAGAGGTCAATATATCTGAAATGCGTAGGGAGACACTGGTCAGAGAAATAGCAAGCATCGAACTTAAGCTAAAAGAATCCTTTAGGAGTCAGGAATTGCGGGAAGAACTAAAAGCCATAAATGAAATCGAAAGAAACCCAAATATTTCTTCTCCTATGCCAAATCAAAATCGAGAACAACGTCCAGTATTGGCCCCTACTTAAACAAGATGGGTCCTAAAACAGATGACAGCAAGGAAATGAGTGAGCTACTCAAGTCCCAATATGACTCAGTTTTTAGCAAGCCGCTAACCAGACTGAGAGTCGAAGATCAAAATGATTTTTTTATGAGAGAGCCACAAAATTTGATTAACACAAGCCTATCCGATGTTATCCTGACGCCAAATGACTTCGAACAGGCGATAAATGACATGCCCATGCACTCTGCCCCAGGGCCAGACTCATGGAACTCTGTGTTCATCAAGAACTGCAAGAAGCCCCTATCACGAGCCTTTTCCATCCTATGGAGAGGGAGCATGGACACGGGGGTCGTCCCACAGTTACTAAAAACAACAGACATAGCCCCACTCCACAAAGGGGGGAGTAAAGCAACAGCAAAGAACTACAGACCAATAGCACTAACATCCCATATCATAAAAATCTTTGAAAGGGTCCTAAGAAGCAAGATCACCACCCATCTAGAAACCCCTCAGTTACACAACCCAGGGCAACATGGGTTTAGAACAGGTCGCTCCTGTCTGTCTCAACTATTGGATCACTACGACAAGGTCCTAAATGCACTAGAAGACAAAAAGAATGCAGATTAAAATATACAGACTTTGCAAAAGCCTTCGACAATTGTGACCATGGCATAATAGCGCACAAAATGCGTGCTAAAGGAATAACAGGAAAAGCGGTCGTGGATCTAAAATTTCCTCCTAACAGAACACAGAGATAGTCGTCAACAGAGTAAAGTCGGGGGAGTACGGTGAAAAGTTTTTTTTTCCCACAAGGCACTACTCGCCCCCTTTTCTTTTTCCCTCATCCTTATATCCGACATAGACAAGGATGTCGCCACAGAAACCGTGTCTTCCTTTGCGATGACACCCGAATCTGCATGACGTGTTTTCCCATTGCAGACACTGAAGGGCTCCAGGGGGAATAACCAAATTTTCGGGGGCTGCAGAAAATATGATTTCACGTGAGAAAATTTAAATTTATAATATGGAAAAACATGGGGAAAAATTAAATCTTCATCAAGTACAAAACAAA
Source organism: Cherax quadricarinatus (assembly GCF_026875155.1). NCBI lineage: Eukaryota > Metazoa > Arthropoda > Malacostraca > Decapoda > Parastacidae > Cherax > Cherax quadricarinatus. The sequence goes on from NW_026466352.1 coordinate 23,174, forward strand.
TTCGGCCCAAAAAATAGAGCGAAACAAAAACGTCAAAGCCCTGGGGTGATCATGTCGGGGGATCTACCTTCAAGGACCAAAACATTGTATCAACCCAAATTGCTAAAAAAATGACAGGTGGAAAATGAAACCTTCAAAATGGGGAGGCCAACCCCATGATGACACTCTTAGGCCTTTGTTCTATCTAGGCGGAATATTGCTGCACACTAACACACCTTTCAAGGCGGTGAAATTCCCACCTAGAAAATGTCGGGAGAACTTTCACGGCGCTCTAGCGGAGATAAAAACCTCAATTACTGGGAGCGCTTGGGGTTTCCAAAACCTGTATTCCCTGGAACCGGGGGGGAGAAAAGATTTTTACACCCGGAAAATCCTAGGGGACTAGGGACCCAACTTTCACAGAAAATCATCACTCGAAAGCAAAAGACTTGGGAATGTGCATCATCCCCCCCCTGGCAGTTTTAAAAGGGGCATGGACAAGCCCCAAAATAGTTCCTGATCAGCCGGGCTGGGGCTTACTTTGGGTTTGCGGCACCCACAGAAAACAGTGGTTCTCAGGCTCGACCCACCAGGGGGGCCGGTCAAAGCCCGGGCCGGGGGGGCGTTCCCCCCCGGAACTCTTTTCCAGGTAAACTCCAGGTAAAAAGTTACTTCCGTGATATTGGCCGGGAAACGCCGGCCGCCCACCGTCCCCGATTTTTTTTTTTTTTTTTTTTCGCGAAAAATCGCGTTTTTTTTAGGTGTATTTCTTAGTAAAACTGATGTTCTAGTGCAGTTATCCTCTTCAAAATATCGTTTTCTCTTACTCAGAGACAAAAAATTTACGACATGAGAGGATTAAATCATTTTATCGAAATATTCCCGATGGTCTCTTTCGCCATATTATGGCTTATTTTATTCAATCTAGAGTAAAATAACATGTTTGTATGTTATTTATAGTGTTTATTAATCATATTAGATCAATACTGATAGTTTAAATAAGCCGTGGGGTTTTGATATAAAAAGCTGATATAGAGTAATAATGAAGTAATTTCTCCTGGCTCTCTAGAGCGGGAACACTGCCGAGCGTTCCCAGATGGTTCCTGGTTGTCTCTAAGTCTAGGGATAAGCTCCGCCTACTGTTTTATTATGCCAAATAGTCAGTTATTATATTAGAAAGAATAATGCAAGAAAAAGAGATAAAAAACAAGGAAAAAATTCCAAAAAATATATGTGCTGTGAGCAGACTCGCTACCCACATCACCGTCACCATACCTGATATAAATGACTAATTTCTTGTAGAAACGTCGTAGAACCCCAAATTCAAATTCAAATTCAAATTCAAAGTTTATTCTTTATAAAGATTACAATGCTGAGTTTACAGAAATTTGGTTATTGTGTGGTTTACATGTAGTAAAATAATGATTACAGAGTGTACCACTAGAACGCCTGGCATGGCTAGGCATTTCGGGCAGACTTAGTTTTATTCTTAATTGTAAAATATTACAAATTATGAGGTAAGTTGGTATTATGGCTAAGTGACTAAATACTAGTTTGTGAGTTTAGCAATGTGAATGCTTTTGTTTTGGCACAGTACATAGTTTCAGTATTGGAGTATCACAGGATTCATTATTTTAAGACTGAGATTAATATTTCTGTTTATGGTCAAATGGGTGAGTGAGTGTAAGTGTGAACCACCAGGTGGCATTCGTGTAGTTAGTTGATGGGGTGTATCAGGGAGATAAGATGTTTTCTAATGGTAGTTTTGAAGGTGATGAATGTGTCTGCAGTTCTAGAGTTCTCAGGTAAGGTGTTCCAGATTTTAGGGCCTTTGACATATATTGAATTTTTGTAAAGGTTTAGTCGGACACGGGGAATGTCATAGAGATGTTTGTGCCTGGTGTTATGCCTGTTGGTTCTGTCACAACTATCAAGAAAGCTTTTTAGGTCAAGGTTGATATTAGAGTTTAAGGCCCTGTAGATGTAGATTGCACAGTAGTAAGTGTGGATGTACTGAACAGGGAGTAAGTTTAGGTCTATGAAGAGTGGGAGGGGGGGTGTTGCCAGGGATGGGATTTAGTGATTATTCTTACTGCAGCTTTTTGTTGGGTTATTATTGGCTTTAGGTGTGTTGCTGCAGTTGATCCCCAAGCACAAATAGCATAGGTGAGGTATGGATAAATAAGTGAGTGGTATAGTGTGAGAAGGGCATTTTGCAGCACGTAGTATCATATCTTGGAGAGGATCCCAACCGTTTTGGATACTTTTTTTGGTTATATGCTGGATATGGGTGCTGAAATTCAGGTTGTTGTCAAGGTATAAGCCTAGGAATTTGCCCCCATTATGTCTGGTAATTAGAGTGTTGTCAATCTTAATGTTAATTTGTGCATCTCCTGCTCTGCTACCAAACATAATACAATCGGATTTGTCAGTGTTAAGCATAAGTTTATTGGCTGTCATCCAAGTCGATATTTTGATCAGCTCCTCGTTCACAATGGTGTTGAGGGTGGCAACATTAGGGTGAGAGATGACATAAGTCGTGTCGTCAGCAAAGAGAATGGGTTTCAGGTGTTGGGATACGTTTGGAAGATCATTGATGTATATGAGGAAGAGCAGGGGACCAAGGACACTTCCCTGCGGAACTCCAGTATCAAGTGGCCGTGTTGCTGATGCTGTGTCTTAATGGTGACATACTGATACCTATTAGTAAGGTAAGATTTGAAATAAGCAAGCGCATGGCCTCTTATACCGTAATGATCAAGTTTGTGGAGTAGGATGTCGTGGTCTACTGTGTCAAAAGCTTTTCTTAGGTCAATAAAAATTCCTAGTGGATATTCTTTATTTTCCAATGCTGTGTAAAGCAGATCTAGCATTTTTATGATTGCATCATTAGTGCTTTTATTTTTCCTGAATCCAAATTGGCAGGGGCTGAGTATGTTTTGTGCCGTTATAAATGAATACAGTCTCTTGTGCATGAGTTTCTCAAAGATTTTGGATAGCAATAGTAAGTTAGATATTGGCCTTTTAGTTGTTTAAGTCTGTAGGGTCACCACCTTTATGTATTGGTGTAACCCTTCCCCATCTTGAGTAGTTTCGGAAGGTGCTAGTCTCTAGTGACTTGTTAAAAAGTAACGAAATAGCATGCGAGAGGACATGGGCCGCTCGCTTGTACAGTAATGGTGGGACATGAGACAGATTCCCTGAGTTATTTTTAAGTGACTTTATAATCTCGGTGACTTCCGTGGGCTCAGTTGGTGCAAGATAGAAGGAATTTGGGAAATTCCCATCTAGGTAGTCCCCGGCATGGGCATTGGTATGTGGGACTTTATTGGCGAGATTAGATCCTATGGTTGAGAAGAAGTCGTTTATCTTGTTAGCTGTGTCAGTGGGATGTAGTGGTGTTTCATTAGGTTTAGTTAGGACAATATTCTTGGTTTTTCTCAGTTTGTGGGTCCCTAGAATCTGAGAGAGTGTTTTCCAGGTCTTTTTTATATCTCCTCTAGTGTCTGTGAATCTACTGGAGTAGTATAGTTGTTTGGCTTTCTTTATTACTTTGGTGAGAGCTGATGAATAGTGTTTAAGAACATAAGAACATAAGAAAGGAGGAACACTGCAGGAGGCCTGTTGGCCGATACTAGGCAGGTCCTTTACAATTCATCCCACTAACAAAACATTTGCCCAACCCAATTTTCAATGCCACCCAAGAAATAAGCTCTGATGTGAAAGTCCCACTCAAATCCAACCCCTCCCACTCATGTACTCATCCAACCTAAATTTGAAACCACCCAAAGTCGCAGCCTCAATAACCCAACTAGGTAGACTGTTCCACTCATCAACTACCCTATTTCCAAACCAATACTTTCCTATGTCCTTTCTAAATCTAAACTTATCTAATTTAAATCCATTACTGCGGGTTCTCTCTTGGAGAGACATCCTCAAGACCTTATTAATATCTCCTTTATTAATACCTATCTTCCACTTATACACTTCGATCAGGTCTCCCTCATTCTTCGTCTAACAAGTAAATTTGTAACTTAAGAGTCTTCAATCTTTCTTCATAAGGAAGATTTCTAATGCTATGTATTAATTTAGTCATCCTACGCTGAATGTTTTCTAACGAATTTATGTCCATTTTGTAATACGGAGACCAGAACTGAGCTGCATAATCTAGGTGAGGCCTTACTAATGATGTATAAAGCTGCAGTATGACCTCTGGACTTCTGTTGCTTACACTTCTTGACATAAATCCCAGAAATCTATTTGCCTTATTACGTACGCTTAGGCATTGCTGTCTTGGTTTAAGGTTGCTGCTCACCATAACCCCCAAGTCCTTTTCGCAATCTGTATGGCTAAGTTCTACATCATTTAACTTTTAAGTACTAGGGTTATGGGCACTCCCAAGCTTCAGAACCTTGGATTTATATACATTGAACTGCATCTGCCACTTTTCTGACCAAGAATAGAGTTTGTTTAAATCCTCCTGAAGTTCCATAACATCTACGTTTGAATCAATTATCCTACGTATCTTTGTGTCATCGGCGAATTTGCTCATATCACTAGTAATTCCCTCATCAAGATCATTGATATATATTATAAACAACAACAGGCCCAAGACTGATCCCTGTGGAACGCCACTTGTTACAGATCCCCACTCGGATTTAACCCCATTTATGGACACTCTCTGCTTCCTGTCAGTGAGCCATGACTCGATCCACGAGAGCACTTTTCCCCCAATGCCATGAGCTGCCACTTTCTTTAACAGTCTATGGTGCGGAACTCTATCAAAAGCCTTACTAAAATCTAAGTAAATAATATCAAATTCTTAAGAATATCTTTGTGTATTAAGCCCTGTCTATATTGCTTTTCATATTGGTGTTTCTTGTCAATGGATTTCAGAATGGTGCTGGTTAGCCATGGGCAACAAAGCCATTTGTTTGTGATCTGTTTTGTTTTTATAGGACAATGTTTGTTGTATAGTCTAAGTAATTTGTTAAGAAAAATGTCTGTCCAGTCATCAATACCATTGGCCTTGGAGAATTCTGTAGGCCAGTCAACAGTGTCTAGGTCAGCTGTGAACTTCCTTACTGAGGCCTCGTCATGGAGTCTAAATGAGACTTTGTTGTTTAAAGTGGTGGTTTACTAATGTTTGTCAAAAGGAAGGTAGGGTAGTGGTCTGTAATGCTATTGTGATTATCCCTGTTTTAAATGGGGGCTAGTATATTGGTCCATATGTGGTCTATTATGGTTGCACTTGTCTCAGTGAGCCGGGTTTGGGTTTAGTTATTGTTGGTATGAGAAGTGTGTTGTTCATATTGTTGATGAAATCAGTTAACAGGCTGATCATCTAGTAACCCAAGGTTGATGTTGAAGTTTCCAGCTAAGAGAAGGTGGTGCTTATTCATTTGTTTTGTTTGTTATTAGGGGACTTTAATTTCTCACTGAAAATTTGGGATGTTTGTGTGAGGTATCCGGTAAATGGCACCGATTGTTATAGGCGCTCTTAAGGTTTTTTACAGTAAAATTAGCAAAAATGTATTCCCAATATTCATCACTAAAGCAAGTGGTGCTAATACAAGATAATTGGTTTTGAGTAATAGATTGCAATACCACCCCAAAAATTGGTTTGGTCTCAGTTGTGAAATTCTGTGTATCCGGTGAGGGGATATCTATTGTGTTGCATAAGCCAGGTCTCGGTAAGAATAATGCAGGAGAAGGGTTTTTTTTGTGATTTAAGGAAGTGCTAGGAGGCATCAAGTGTTTGCTTAAGGGGCCGATGTTGTAGTTAAGTCTGATAGACTTTTAGATTTTTTAGGATGTGGTGGGGTTGTGATGCTGTGAATAAAGGCGTTACTTTCTAATAGGTTTTGAAATTTGGTGAGATTATGGAGGTTTAGTCGGGGTAAACGTATAATCATCTAGGTTTAAATTATGGTTATTTATACCCTGAGTTGTGTTTTGAGTTCTAGAATGTATTGTATTTGGGGGGAGGAAGTTTGGACAAGTATTGCAAAGGTATTTGGCATGAGGATACACTACACACATAAAAAAGTTGATTTTGTCATGTTTGGGCGGAATGAACAAAAGTACAACTAGTAAAGCTGTAATAAAAAAAAAAAAATTAAAAAAAAGAACAAACTCTCACTTGAAATTGCATAAGGTCAATAAATGACTTTGGGGAGTCTATTTTTTGGAGCTAGAATAACTATAGTACAATAGGTTTAATCTATTAATATAAAAATAAAAATTAAAAAAAGCACGTCTCTCATAGTAATTGCACTATGGTCTAATATAGTGAATTTGGTATTGACATGTATTGAGCTAGAATGAGCTATGGTACAACTGAGTTTAATTAATAATATAAAATACAAATTAAAAAACACCAGTCTTCACTAGAAACGCTTTTGGTCAAATTAAAGTGAATTTGGGGTTTGACTATGTTTTTGACTAAAAAGGCTTTAGTACAACATTTTTGTTAATAATATAAAAATAAAAATTAAAAAAAAACCCCAGTCTCTCACTAGAAATTTGCACATGGCAAATTTAAGTAAATTTTTGGGCATTGACTAGTATTGAGCTGAAATGAGTATAACCGGTTTAATCTAAAAAAAAAAAAAGGCACAAGACCTCAATTGTAATTTCCAAAAGGTCTTATAAAATTTTTTTACAAGAATTAGGTATAACAGATTTAAATTGACAGGATAAAATACACAAGTTAAGGTAGCAAAAAAAAAATAAAAAAATGATAAAAATAAAAAGGCAAAAACTTGGTTATAATAGCTAGTAAGAGGGTAGACGGGAAATATAAAATTTTGTGTTGAAAAAAGTTTAAAAAAGATAAAAATGAAAATGGTCAAAAAAAAGAAGTTTTACAATAATTTTTGATCAATATAGTTTAAAGTAAAAAGGCATAATAGGGTTTAGAAAAAAATTGGGAAATTTGAGATTTTTTTAAAGTGAGATAGAATTATTAAGACAAGTTATGGTTATTTTTATAATAAAATAAGATAGAACAGCGATGTGGAGTTTTTAAAAAAGGAATAGATCGTAGTATTAAACCAATTAAGACTATGAGAAAATGGTCGTTAATACAACAATGAAATCAAAGTGTTGGGGTATTAAAATTTTTGGGGGGGCAAAATTTTTTGACAATATAACACTAACGGGGGGGACTTGGGTATTATCGCACTTTACTCGATTCTGTTAGCCAGCCCACTTAGGAATTTTTTAAGGTGGGTTTTCTGTAAGATGAAGTACTTTTCCCCCAGGGGTTTTTCCTAACTGCGATTTTTCCACCCCTCAAAAAGCACTGGTGGATTTTTTGGGGATAGGATAATTTTCTTAGCCGAAAAAAGGTTTTGTCTTTTTTTTGGAAAAGGCACCTTTGATGAAACATCAGATTTATAAAAAAATAGATGTTTTTAGTAGGTTGTTCTTTGTAGGCAGTTTGGAATTTTAACACACTTTTTTTTTACCTGCTTGGTAGCCCATCATTTTGCAATCCTTTAGGCATCACTACGTATGTTAAGGCGAAGGGGTCCTTGATAAGCTGAAGGGTGGTCCCCAAATGCAGGTCTCGGGGGGTGCGTGGGGGGGGAGATGTTTGTTTTTATTACAACAGCGTAGATAGCTGCGTTGGTCATTTGGTCTTGGAAGTTGGTTATGCATTGGCAAGTTGTTGGTCCCACTCTTTATTTTCCTCTGTAAATTTTGGATAAGAGGGTGACTTGGTCTTTTAGAGTGTTGATGGTGTCAGGGATGGGTGTGGGTGTTCTTTGCTGTTCTAGAGTGTCAGTTTATGTTTTAAGGCAGTGATCTTGTTTAGGGAATCTGCCTTTTACTTTTAGTTCCACCCTTTTGAGTTATTTGGTGACGTTTTTTTTTGAATCGTAAGGAGTTTAGCTATTTTGGGTCGGGGATCTTCTTGACACAAATACTGGGGAAAGGGGTTATCTTGGAGTGGCAGACCATGTTTGTTTTTGTCTGTCGTGTGTTTGGTGGTGCCCCGGGGGGTGATGAGGGGTTTTGTCCTGGGGGCAGTACCACAAGTTTTCCTCGGTTTTTTACGCTCTCACCTTTTATGTTTTGAGTCCTAGCTGGTTACTGGATCTTTTTTTATTGCTCTACCCTTTTCCATTGCTTGCTTTTGGGTGAATGAGGCGATGGGTTTTAATGTTTTGGGGAAAACACTTTAGTGGGAGTGGGTAGGACTGGTAGACGGTTATTAGTAGTAAATTTTTGAACCTTTTGGGTGATTTCTGCAGTTGATTTTATTCATTTGGTATCCCCACATGTTAGTGTTATTTTGGGCTTGATTTGGTCATCACTGGGTGCGGAATCAGGTAGAAGTGAAAATGAGGACAAGGTCCTGTTGCCGCTGGGCCCTAAATAATAAGTGACCTGACTTTTTTTTGGGTTTTTCCCCGGTTTCTCCAAAAGCTGCTATGTATGATAATTCTATGTAACTGTATTTGTGTATACCTGAATAAACTTACTTACTTACTAACATTGATTATTGTACCATTGTGTTGCCAAAGAGTTAAGCTATTTTTCGGTATAAATAACTCAATTTCCATAATTTTTCGATTTTTTTTGAAAGTGCGCGGAAAATTGCCCTACAGCCCCCTCAATTGAGAGACCCCAAAGCCGAGTTTGTGTGGCTGGAGTAAACTGGTGGCTTTTGTGTGTAATGTTTGTCACTGCTGCTTTAGCAACTAGACAGCGAAGAGTGTTACCAACAGTGATGGGTCTCGTTCCCACATCATTCTTTTGGAAAGCACATAATGACGCTCTGGAAAAGAAAGGTTTACTTTTTTACAGGAACCTCCCTGTCAGTCAGTTATTGACTCAGAAAGGAGAATTGATGTAGCTTTGCCAAGCACTAGATTTATAATATTTTTGATGTGTTGTAGTCGTATTCTAGTGAAAAAACCCTGTAAATCCTGTTAGACATAAAACCATCGCTTTATAAACCTATGATTTTGGCAAAATTAACTGTCCAGTGATAAGATTATCAGAAGGGTTGATGGTGATAGAGGACTCCTTGAGTGAGTACTGGTTTCATAGTGCTTGAAATGTGGCCTCATCTCTGTGAGCAACTGTGTTTTCACTTGTGTTTAATCTAATTACTATTTTTGTTTTGCCACTTTAATTTTTTGCTAACTTCAGCGCAAATTTTCTCGCTTTCAATGGATTTTTTCTAGGGTCTTCCAATGTGATTTATCCTATGATTGGGCAAAAGCTTAGAATTATCCGTAATTGGGTAGTTACACACTACTCTGATGACGTATGTGGTAAGCGATTTCCCACCTTTAGATGGAGTTGCTAAAGTATAAGAGAACATTTTAGAAAGGGCTTAATATTGTCTGAGTTCTTGCTAATTGACCAATTTTTACTTATTCGGCATATATATATATATATATATATATATATATATATATATATATATATATATATATATATATATATATTAATATATATATATATAATGGGGTCCACCTCTGGTGTAAATTGTGGGACCCATAGCCTCGGAGAAGTGGATAAAAAGGCTTCAAGGAAAAATATTTGGATTTCTTTCCTGAAGCCGTTTGAATATTCCACTTCCCCTACCACCCCATCTTTTATACATTTTTTTTTTTTTTACTAATAGGAATATTTTATTACATAATATGGTACAGAAGATCCAAGAGATACACTATTGATATAAAGGTGGCACATACGGTACATGTTGTTACGTGTGTATCACCGATTATAAGGCGAAAAATCTCATCCAGCTCCCCAGAGCTGGGGCGTGTGGGCCCCAAAAAACAGCAGGCATTTTCCCCTTTGAACAGCCGCATGAGCCGCTGGAACAGAAAACTAGCTGCCCTGGGATCCCTAGTTACCCTGATGAGTCTTTTTTTCCCCGCTCCTTAAGGAATTTAGATACACTCTTTCCCCATGAGCAAGGGTCTCTGAGCCTATGGGAACAAACATATAATGATGGGCAAGTTCTTCCATATTTTCTAGACTTTTTTTGACTCCCTGAAGCTGGCAGCTGCCCCTCCTTCCCCCCTGGTGTATTGGAGATAGGTTTCAGGGCCCAAGGTAGATGCACATGTATAGTCCCACACCACCTGCTTCCCATCTGTCCAGGCTAGAAGGGTGATACTATCTGGACGCTTCTGGCTGCCATCAGATCTGCATAGTTGGGGTGGCTCCCTTACTGCTGGGCATCCAGCTGTTGTGAGGCCCTCTTGATAATGTTATTAACCTCCTCATGTCTTTCAATCTTTCCCTCGGATTACAGCACACAAGACCATGGTACCCGAATCGGTCTGCTGCTTCACTGCCACAAATACACCTGTGTTCGCCGAGAATAGGGGCGGCAAGTCGAAGGGCAACACCGATGCGGATGGTCTGTGGGTCGAGACGTGTGCCAAGGCTGGAGTTGGGAACAGCCAAGAGAAAGTCCCCAGCATGAGGGGCTCTCACTGCCAGGAGGCGGGCTCTATCCTTCCCTGACACATCTGAAGCAATTGTTGAGGCAATATTTTCCACTATTGGACCATCCCAGTGCGATTGTTTGTAGTTGTTGGGGGGAGCAGGTCTGGCTCCAGAGCCCGTTAGATTATCCCAGATCATTGCTCCGTCAATGAATTTTTGGTCCTGGACTCCTATCTTGTCCCTAAGATGTTCAGGGAGAATCGCTGCTACAAGCTCTCTGGATGCAATACACGAGGACAGAAAAGCAGGTAACGCAATCTGTGATGACTTGCGGACACCAATGCCTCCTAGTCTGACTGGAAGTGTAGCTTGGTTCCACTGCCCGTCTTCTAAAGTAAGGTTAAGTACTTTCGTAAAAATCTGCCTCAGAATACTGTCATATTCGTGCAGTATAGGGTTATCATATGAAGGTGCACATCTTAGGAAATATGTCAACCTGGGCAGACTCAAGCACTTTGTGAGAAGGTACAAGGCATCGTGGGTGTCCAGATTGCCTATTCGTTGTTCCATCCATATATATATATATATAATATATATATATATATATATATATAATATATATATATTATATATATATATATATATATATATATATAATATATGGCATGCAAAGAGTACGTAACCTTTATTCGGCGCATGTACACACCTCATTTACAGGCTATCTCCCCTAACCAGCGAAACCAGGTTGCTAAGAGGATGATGGGGCCCCGTCGTTCAACTAGTGACCAGGTTCTAGCCAATAAGAAGATGGTTTTGGCAATCGCAGAGGTTATTGTGGGTACCGCTCTCCTGTCTGCCCTTGTCATTCCCATTCTAGAGCTGGTTGATGAGCACAGTCTGCTATCTTGTGGCTTCTATTTCTGCCTTGCTTACCGTGGAGGTGCACTATACTTATCACTGTACATAGTGTACATATTGCTGTTCTTAATTGGTGAAGGATAATATAAGTCTAAACTTTTCTGCTGTGTTTATTTTGCTCCCATTACACCCGGGGCAAGCCTTTTT
>NW_026466355.1:0-14659 GCF_026875155.1 Cherax quadricarinatus
AAACAACACCGGTCCTAGGACTGACCCCTCGTCACAGGCCGCCCACTCTGACACCCCATCGCGTACCATGACATACTGATGCCATCCGTCAGGCATTCTCTGATCCATTGCAGTGCCTTCCTTGTTATACCTACCTGGTCCTCCAGCTTTTGCACTAATCTCTTGTGTGTAAACTGTGTCAAAACCCTACTACAGTTCAAAGAAAACGCAATCTACCTATCTCTCTCTCTCTCTCTTGTCTTACTGCTGTTACTTTGTTATATATCTCCAGTAATCTCCAGCAGGTTTGTGACACAGGATTTTCCTTCCCTGAAACGGTGATGGTTGTCGATGACGAGCTCATTCTTTTCTAGGTTCTTCACCACTCTTCTCTGATCATGTTCTCCATGATTTTGCTTACAATACACGTCTAGTGACACTGCGTGTCTGTCTCCTTTTCAAACTGGGAATACATTTGCTGTCTTCCATACTTCAGGTATTCGCCTGTGTTTCGATAGATGTGTTGAAGATTGTTGTTAGTGGCACACACAGTGCCTTTGCTCCCTCTCTCAGGACCATGGAGAGATGTTATCCGGCCCCATCGCCTTTGAGATATGTTATTCACTTGGCAGCCTCTTCACCTCCTCCTCGGTTGTACGTATCGTACCTCTTCACTGACGCTACTGGGTCAGTCTCCTGCACCATGAGCTTTATCATACTTCTGCTTAAAACTATGAATGGATCCTGCCTCCACTGCATTGCTTTCCAAAACGATTCCACTTCATGACTACTCTGTGACTGAAGAAATACTTCCTAACATCCCTGTGATTCATCTGAGTCTTCAACGTCCAGCTGTGTCCCCTTGTTCCTGTGCCCCATCTCTGGAACATTCTGTCTCTGTCTCTGTCCACCTTGTCAATTCCTCTCAGTATTTTATATATCGTTATCATGTACCACTATCTCTCCTGTCCTCAGTGTCGTCAGGTCGATTTCCCTTAACCTCTCCTCGTAGGGCATACCCATAGCTCTGACACTAGTCCTGTTGCAAACCTTTGCACTTTCTCTAGTTTCTTTGCGTGTTTGGCTAGATGTGGGTTCCAATCTGGTGCCGCATACGCCAACACTGGCCTAACGTACACAGTGTACAGGGTCTTGAACGATTCCATATTAAGATGGCGGAATACTGCTCTGAGGTTTGCTAGGCACCCATATGCTGCAGCAGTTATTTGGTTGATGTGCGCCTAGGAAGATGTGCCTGGTGTTATACTCACCCAAGATTTTTTTCCTTCAGTGAGATTTGTTCTCTGGCCCCCTAGACTGTACTCCGTCTGCGGTCTTCTTTGCCTCTTCCCCAATCTTCATGACTTTGCACTTGGTGGGGTTGAATCCCAAGAGCCAATTGCTGGACCAGGCCTGCAGCCTGTCCAGATCCCTTTGTAGTTCTGCCTGGTCCTCGTCCGATTGAATTCTTCTCGTCAATTTCACATCGTCTGCAAACAGAGACACTTCGGAGTCTATTCCTTCCGTCATGTAGTTCACAATTACCAGAAACAGCACCGTTCCTAGGACTGACTCTGTGGAACCCCACTCGTCACAGGTGCCCACTCTGACACCTCGACGTATACCATGACTCGCTGCTGTCTTCCTGACAGGTATTTCTTGATCCATTGTAACGCCTTACCTGTTATCCCTGCTTGGTCCTCCAGGTTTTGCACTAATCTCTTGTGTGGAACTGTGTCAAACGCTTCTTACGGTCCAAGAAAAATGCAATCTAATCACCCTTCTCTCTCTTGTCTTACTGCTGTCACCCTCTCATAGAACTTCATTAGGTTTGTGACACCAGATTTCCCATCCTGAAAACCGTGTCGGTTTTTGTTGGAAAGCTCATTTCTTTCTTGGTGCTCCACCACTCGTCTGATAATCTTCTCCATGACTTTGCATACTATACATGTCAGTGGACACTGGTCTATAGTTTAGAGCTTGTTGTCTGTCTCCTTTTTTAAAAATTGGGACTACATTTGCTGTCTTCCATTCCTCAGGTAATCTCCCTGTCTCGACAGATGTGTGTGTGTGTGTGTGTGTGTTGTGTGTGTGTGTGTGTGTGTGTGTGTGTGTGTGTGTGTGTGTGTGTGTGTGTAGTGTGTGTGTGTGTGTGTGTGTTGTGTTTGTTGTGTGTATGTGTGTGTGTGTGTGTATGTGTGTGTGTGTGTATGCGTGTGTGTGTATGTACTCACCTAGTTGAGGTTGCAGGGGTCGAGTACAAAGCTCCTGGCCCCGCCTCTTCACTGGTCGCTACTAGGTCACTCTCCCTGAACCATGAGCTTTATCGTACCTCTGCTTAAAGCTATGTATGGATCCTGCCTCCACTACATCGCTTCCCAAACTATTCCACTTCCTGACTACTCTGTGGCTGATGAAATACTTCCTAACATCCCTGTGATTCATCTGTGTCTTCAACTTCAACTGTGTCACCTTGTTGCTCTGTCCCATCTCTGGAACATCCTGTCATTGTCCATCTTGTCAATTCCTCCCAGTACTGTATTTTGTATATCATTATCATGTCCCCTATCTCTCCTGTCCTTCTGTGTCATCAGGTTGATTTTCCCTTAACCTCTCCTCGAAGGACATATCTCTTAGCTCTGGGACTTTTTTTGTTGCAAAACCTTTGCACTTTCTCTAGTTTCTTTACGTACTTGGCTAAGTGTGCGTTCCAGACAGGTGCCGCATACTCCAATATGGGCCTAACGTATACGGTGTACATGGTCCTGAACGATTCTTATTAAGATGTCGGAATGTTGTTCTGAGGTTTGCTAGGTGCCAATGCTGCAGCAGTTATTTGGTAGATGTGCGCTTCAGGAGATGTGCCTGGTGTTATACTCACCCAAGATCTTTTTCCTTGAGTGAGGTTTGTAGTCTCTGGCCCCTAGACTGTATTCCGACTGTGGTCTTCTTTGCCCTTCCCCAATCTTCATGACATTGTACTTGGTGGGGTTGAACTCCAGGAGTAAATTGCTGGACAGGTCTGCAGCCTGTCCAGATCCCTTTGTAGTTCCGCCCGGTCTTCGATCGAATGAATTCTTCTCATCAACTTCACGTCATCTGCAAACAGGGACACTTCGGAGTCTATTCCTTCCGTCATGTCGTTCACAAATACCAGAAACAGCACTGGTCCTAGGATTGACCCTGTGGGACCCCGCTGGTCACAGTTGCCCACTCTAACACCTAGCCTAGTACCATGACTCGCTGCTGTCTTCTGACAAGTATTCTCTGATCCATTGTAGTGCCTTCCCTGTTATCCCTGCTTGGTCCTCCAGTTTTTGCACTAATCTCTTGTGTGGATCTGTGTCAAACGCCTTCTTGCAGTCCAAGAAAATGCAATCCACCCACCTTTCTCTCTCTCTTGTTTACTGCTGTGACCATATCATAGAACCCAGTAGCTGTGTGACACAGGATTTCCCGTCCCTGAAACCATGTTGGCTGCTGTTGATGAGATCATTCCTTTCTAGGTGTTCCACCACTCTTCTGATAATCTTCTCAATGACTTTGCATACTATACATGTCAGTGACACTGGTCTGTAGTTTAGTGCTTCATATCTGTTCTCTTTTTTAAAGATTGGGACTACATTTGCTGTCTTCATGCCTCAAGCAATCTCCTGTTTCGATAGATGTATGGAATATTGTTGATAGGGGTGCACTTAGCACCTCTGCTCCCTCTCTCAGGGCCATGGAGAGATGTTATCTGGCCCATTGCCTTTGAGGTATCTAGCTCAATCAGAAGCTTCTTCACTTCTTCCTCGGTTGTGTGTACTGTGTCCAGCACTTGGTGGTGTACCCCACCTCTCCGTCTTTCTGGAGCCCCTTCTGTCTCTTCTGTGAACACTTCTTTGAATCTCTTGTGAGTTCCTCACATACTTCACGGTCATTTCTTGTTGTCTCTTCCTCCTTCCTTCCTTAGCCTGATTTACCTGGTCCTTGACTGTTGTTTTCCTCCTGATGTGGCTGTATAATAGCATCGGGGCAGATTTGGCTTTCGCTGTTATTTCGTTTTCATATTGTCGTTGGGCCTCCTTCTTATCTGTGCATATTCGTTTCTGGCTCTATGACTGCTCTCCTCATTCTCCTGGGTCCTTTGCCTTCTATATTTCTTCGATTCCCTAGCACACTTGGTTTTTGCCTCCTTGCACCTTTGGGTGAACCATGAGCTCATCCTGGCTTTTTCATTATTCCTCTTACCCTTGGGTACAAACCTCTCCTCAGCCTTCTTGCTCATTTTTGTTACATATTCCATCATCTCATTAACTGGCTTCCTGCCAGTTCTCTGTCCCACTGAACCCGGTTCAGGAAGTTTCTCATTCCAGTGTAGTTCCCTTTCTTGTAGTTTGGCTTCATTCGTTCTGGCCTTCTTGCTTCCCCCTCCACTTGTAGCTTACTGTGTATTCGAAGCTTAAAACCACATGATCGCTGGCCATCAAGGGGTCTTTCATGTGTGATGTACTCAATATCTGCACTACTCATGGTGAATACTAGGTCCAGTCTTGCTGGTTCATCCTCTCTCTTTCTCTTGTAGTGTCCCTTACGTGTTGGTACATGAAGTTTTCCAGTACCACCTACGTCATCTTAGCCATCCATGTATCTTGGCCCCATGTGGCTCCAAGTTCTCCCAATCGATTTCTTGTGTTTAAGTCACCCATGATGTCCTGCATGCATGAGCTCTTCTGGCCACTGCAGCCAGTGTGTCAACCATCGCTCTATTGCTCTCATCATACTCTTCCCATGACCTCCTGCTGTTCTGTGGTGGGTTATACATCACTGCAATTACCACTTTGGGACCTACAGAGTGAAGCGTTCCTGCTATGTAATCGCTTGCTTCTCCGCTGTCTCCTCTATCCAGCTCATCAATATTCCATCGGTTTTTGATCAGCAGTGCCACTCCTCCACCCCCCTGTTTCCTCTGCGCGCGTGTGTGTGTGTGTACTCACCTAATTGTGGTTGCAGGGGTCGATCCTCAGCTCCTGGCCCCGCCTCTTCACCGACGGCTACTAGGTCCTCTCTCCCCTGCTCCATGAGCTTTATCATACCTCGTCTTAAAACTCGTATAGTTCCTGCCTCCACTACATCGCTTGCCAGACTATTCTGCTTCCTAACTATGACTGAAGAAATACTTCCTAACACTCCTTTGATCATCTGAGTCTTCAGCTTCCAATTGTGACCCCTTGTTTCTGTGTCCCATCTCTGGAACATCCTGTCTCTGTCCACCTTGTCATATTCCATGCAGTATTTTGTATGTCGTTTTCATGTCTCCCCTGACCCTCCTGTCCTCCAGTGTTTGTCAGACAGATTTCGTTAACCTTCTTCACAGGACATTCCCCTTAGCTCTGGAAACTAGCCTTGTTGCAAACCTTTGCACTTTTTTTAATTTCTAGATGTGTTTGACCAGTGTGGGTTCCAAAACTGTGCTGCGTACTCCAGTATGGGCCTGACGTACACAGTGTATAAAGTCTTGAACGATTCCTTACTGAGGTACCGGAACGCTATTCTCAGGTGTGCGAAGCGCCCATATGCTGCAGCAGTTATCTGGTTAATGTGTGCTTCTGGCGATGTACTCGGTATTATAATCACTCCTAGGTCTTTCTCCTTGAGTGAGGTTTGCAGCCTTTGGCACACCTGCTTTTACTCTGTCTGCAGTCTTCTTTGCTCATTACGATCTTCATGACTTTGCATTTGGCGGGGTTAAATTTTAGGAGCCAGTTTCTGGACCACACATCCAGCCTGTCCAGGTCTTTTTGTAGACCTGTCTGGTCCGCGTCTGATTTAATTTTCCTCATTAACTTCACGTCATCTGTAAACAGGGACACTTCTGAGTCTATCCCTTCCGTCATGTCGCCTCACATATACCAAGATTAGCACTGGTCCCAGGACTGACCCCTGTGGGACCCGCTCGTCACTGGCGCCCACTGTGATACGTCATCAAGGACGATGACTCGCTGTTGCCTCCCTGTTAGGTATTCTCTGTCCATTGCAGTGCCCTTCCTGTTATAAATGCCTGTTCTCTATCTTCTGTATAGTCTCTTGTGAGGAACTGTGTCGAAGGCCTTCTTGCAGCCAAGAAAATGCAATCAACCCACCCCTCCCTCTCATTTCTTACTTCAGTTACTTGTCGTAAAACTCTAGTAGGTTTGTGACACAGGATTTGCCTTCCATGAATCCGTGCTGGCTGTCGTTTTTAATCTTGTTCCACTCCAGGCACTCCACCACTCTCCTCCTGATAATCTTTTCCAAGACTTTGCATACTATTCATGTCAGTGACACTGGTCTATAATTTAGTGCTTCATTTCTGTCTCCCTTCTTAATGATGGGGACTACATTTGCCTTCTTCCCTACTTTAGGTAGTTGCCCAGTTTCAAGGGAAGTGTTGAAGATTTTGGTTAGTGGCACACGTAGTATCCTGCTCCCTCTCTAAGGACCCACGGAGAGATGTCCAGTCCCACCGCCTTTGAGGTATCAAGGTCACTTAGGAGCTTCTCCACCTCCTCCTCAGTTGTGTGTAATTCATCCAACACTTGTTGGTATATCCCTTGTTGCTGTGCACACTGTTTTGTCTTCCCATTGTGCCTTCAGCCTCCACTGTGAATACTTCCTGAAATCTCATGTTGAGCTCCTGACATACCTCCTGCTCGTTCCTTGTGAGCTCCCCACCTTCTTTCCTCAGCCTGATTACCTGGTCCTTGACTGTTGTCTTCCTCCTGATGTGGCTGTAGAGTAGTTTCGGGTCAGACTTGACTTTCGATGCTATGTCATTTTCATACTGCCCCTGCGCTCCCTTCTTATCTGTGCATACTCGTTTCTGGCTCGTCGACTAATCTCTTTATTCTCCTGATTCCCTTGCCTTCTGTACTTTTTCATTCTCTAGAGCACTTAGTTTTTGCCTCTCTGCACCTTCGGGTAAACCAAGTGCTCGTTCTGTCCTTCCCATTATTTCTGTTACCTTTAAGAACAAACCTTTTCTCTGCCTCCTTGCATTTTGTTGTTACAAAGTCCATCATTTCGTTTACTGATTTTTCTACCAACTCCTGTTCACACTTAACCTCCTGCAGGAAGGTCCTAATTCCTGTGTAGTCCCCCATTTTATAGTTTAGCTTTTCCTTTTCTACTCCTGTTACCCTCTCCACTTTTAGCTCCACGATGTATTCAAAGCTCATAAGTACGTGGTCACTAGCTCAAGGGGCCTTTCATATGTGATGTGCTCAATGTTGAGCTACTCAGGGTGAACACGAGGTCAGTCTTGCTGGTTCATCTTCCCTCTCTCTCTGGTAGTATCCCTAAGATGTTGGTGCATGAGATTTGTCAGCACTACATCCATCACCTTGGCTCTCCATGTTTCTCCAGGTTTTCCCAATCAATCTCCCTGTGATTGAAGTCGCCCATGACCAGTAACTTCGCTCTACTTGAGTGGGCCCTTCTTGCCACCTCAGCTAGAGTGTCCACCATTTCTCTGTTGCATTCATCATATTCCTCTCTTGGCCTCCTGCAGTTCTGTGGTGGGTTATACATAACTGCAATGACTACCTTGTGTTCCCCTGACTGAACTGTACCTTCTATGTAATCCCTTTCTCCAATCTCGTCCATACCTTCCATTTCTTAATAACGCCACCGGTATTTTATTAGTAGTGCAACCCCTCCTCCCCCCCTGCTCCTTCTATCCTTCCTCAGGATCTGATATCCAGGCGGGAAGATTGCATCTGTTATTATCCCAGTGAGTTTCGTTTCCGTAACCGCTACGATGTCTGGGGACAACTCCTTGATTCTTTCGTGCCACTCCTCACATTTATTCGTTATTCCATCTGCGTTCATGTACCAAACCTTCAACTTCTCTTCAATAACTGTGGTCTGGGGAGAGAGGTGGGTTAGGGGGAGCAGGGCCTATAGGGGGTTGGTGTGTGAGGGTGGGTCTGTGGTGTGGGGTGTGGGAGCAGAGGGCTATGGGGGTTTCAGTGGGGGTGGGGGTGGTGGTGAGGGGGATGGGGGCAGAGGGTGCAGTGAGTGGGTTTTGGGTTAGGTCGTTTGGTTGCTTTGGGATTGCCATGGTTGTGTTCCTTCTGTGGGTGGTACTGGAGGGGGTTGTGTTTGTTCTTCCACGTGGGCCTGATTTCTCCTGCTCTGCACTTTCCTTGCCTCCCATTCCTCCTTGCGACTTTGCATCCTCTCTCGGGTCGAGGTACACACTCCGGAACACCTGATTGTCTCTTAGGCGTGCTTTCTCCTGCAGGATCCGGTTTCGAGCTGACTCTGCCTTGAAAATCACTTTGACTGGACGCTTTTTCCCCTCGCAAACCACCCAATTCTCTGAAAATTTGTCAGCTGAGTCATGCCGTCCTCTCCTATTGCTTTCATGATACTTTCAATCGTTTTTTTTCTCCTGTTTCCTTGTTCGTAAGTTTCCCCATCTACTTCTTGGAGCCCATTGACCAAAATGGCCCTGTGTGTGTGTGTGTGTGTGTGTGTGTGTGTACTCAACTATTTTTACTCACCTATTTGTGGTTGCAGGGGTCGAGTCATAGCTCCAGGCTCTGCCTCTTCACTGATTGCTACTGGGTCTTCTCTCTCCTGCTCTATGAGCCTTATCAAACTCGTCTTAAACTGTGTGTGTTGTGTGTGTGTGTGTCTGTGTGTGTGTGTGTGTGTGTGTGTGTGTGTGTGTGTGTGTGTGTGTGTGTGTGTGTGGTGTGTGTGTGTTGTTGTGTGTGTGTGTGTGTGTGTGTGTATGGTGTGTGTGGTGTGTTTGTGTGTATGCATGAGTATATATCACCTAATTGTACTCACCTAATTGTGGTTGCAGGGGTCGAGACTTAGCTCCTGGCCCCGCCTCTTCACTGATTGCTACTAGGTCCTCTCTTTCTCTGCTTGCTGAGCTTTGTCATACCTCGTCTTAAAACTATGTATGGTTCTGTCTTCACTACATCACTTGCTAGACTATCTCCACTTCCCGACGACTCTAAGACTTAAGAAATACTTCCTAACATCCCTCTGACTCGTCTGAGTCTTCAGCGTCCAATTGTGACCCCTTTTCTCTGTGTCCCTCTCTGGAACAACCTGTCTCTGTCCACCTTATCTATTACACGCAGTATTTTGCATGTCGTTATGATGTCTCCCCTGACCCTCTGTCCTCAATGTCGTCAGTCCGATTTCCTCAAGCTTTCTTAGTAGGACATACCCCTGAGTTCCGGAACTAGCCTTGTTGCAAACCTTTGCACTTTCTCTAATTTCTTAACGTGCATGATCCGGTGTGGGTTCCAAATGGTGCTGCATACTCCAGTATGGGCCTGATGTACACCGTGTACAGTGTCTTGAACGATTCCTTACTAAGGTATCTGAACGCTATTCTTAGGTTTGCCAGGCGCCATATGCTGCAGTAGTTATCTGGTTGATGTGTTGCCTCCGGAGACATGCTCGATGTTATGGCCACCCAAGATCTTTCTCCTTGAGCGAGGTTTGCAGTCTTTGGCCAGCTAGCCTATACTCTGTCTGCGGTCTTCTTTGCCCTTCTCCGATCTTCATGACTTTGCATTTAGCAGGGTTGAATTCAAGAAGCCAGTTGCTGGACCACGTGTCCAGCCTGTCCAGGTCTCTTTGAAGTCCTGCCTGATCCTCATGTGATTTAATTCTCTCATTAACTTCAATATTGGGAACAGGGACGCCTCTGAGTCTATCCCTTCCATTACGTCATTCACATATACCAAAAAATAGCACTGGTCCTAGGACTGACCCCTGTGGGACCCCGCTCGTCACAGGTGCCCACTATGATACTCATTCCGTACCATGACTCTTTTTTGCCTCCCTCTCAGGTATTCTCTGATCCATTGCAGCGCCCTTCCTATTATGCACGCCTGATCCTCTAGTTTCTGCACTTGTCTCTTGTGAGGAACTGTGTCGAAGGCCTTCTTGCAGTTCAAGAAAATGCAATCAACCACCCTCTCTCTCGTGTCCTACTTCTGTTAATTTGTCATAAAAACTCCAGAAGGCTTGTGACCCAGACTTTGCTTCCATGTATCCGTGCTGGTTGTCGTTTATAATCTTGTTCCATTCCAGGTGCTCCACCACTCTTCTGAAAATCTTCTCCATGACTTTGCATATTATACACGTCAGTGACACTGATCTGTAGTTTAGTGCCTCTTTTTCTGTTTCCTTTTTTAAAAATGGGAACTACATTTTGAGTCTTCCATACCTCAGGTAGTTACCCTGTTTCAAGGGATGTGTTGAAATTGTGGTTAATGGCACACAGTATATCTGCTCCCTCCCTGAGGGCCCACGGTGAGATGTTGTCGGTCCATTGCCTTAGATGTATCAAGGTCACTTACTAAGAAGCTTCTTCACCTCCTCAGTTGTGTGCATATTATGTGTGTGTGTGATAGAGTGTTTGAGAGTGTGTGTGAACTTCGCGTGTTACACTGGTGTTGTGCTCTGTCACCTGAGGATGACCAAACAACTATTGCTATTTTGTACCTTCTATGATTATGCGTTGTCTTAGTGGCTCACCTCTAATAGACACCTGACTGTGTGTGTGTATGTGTGTTGGTGTGTGTCGTGTGTGTGTGAGTGTGTGTGTGTGTGTGTGTGTGTGTGGTGTGTGTGGTGTGATGTGTTGTGTGTGTGTGTGTGTGTTGTGTGTGTGTGTGTGTGTGTGTGTGTGTGTGTGTGTGTGTGTAGTCACCTATCTGTACTCATATATTTGTGGTTGCAGGGGTCGAGTCATAGCTCCTGTCCCCGCCTCTTCATGATCGCTACTAGGTCCTTTATCTCTTGGTTCCATGACCTTTATCATACTTCATCTTCAAGTATGTATGGTTCCTGCCTCCACTCTGTCACTTGCCAAACTTTCCAGTTCCTAACGGCTCTATAAGTAAAGAATACTTCCTAATTTCTTTTTGACTCATCTGAGTCTTCAACTTCCAATTGTGATTCCTTGTTTCTGTGTCCCATCTCTGGAACATCCTGTCTCTGTCCACCTTGTCAAATCTCTCAGCATTTTGTATGGCGTTATCGTGTGTTTCCCATCCTTTCTGTCCCCCAGTGTTGTCAAGCGGATTTCCATTAACCTTTCTTCATAAGACATTCCTCTTAGCTGGAATTAGTCTTGTTACAAACCTTTGCACTTTCTCTAATTTCTTGGCGTGCTTGACAGGTGTGGGTTCCAAGTATGGTCCTGGACGTAGTCGATTCACAGAGTCTTGAACGTATTCCTGACTGAGATGTCCGGAAACTATCCTTAAGTTCGGACGCCCATATGCTGTAGCAATTATCTGGGTTGATAGTGCGCCTAGATGTGCTCGGTAATATATTCACCACAAGATCCTTTTCCTTGAGTGAGGTTTGCAGTCTATGGCCAACTAGCTACACTCTGTCTGTGGTCTTCCTTGAACTTCCCCGATCTTCTTGACTTTGCATTTGGCGGGGTTAAAATTCGGGAAACCAGTTGCCAGTTGCCAGCCTGTCCAGGTCCCTTTGAGTCCTGCTGATTCTCAATTTAACTTTACATCATTGCAAACAGGAACACTTCTCAGTCTAGCCCATCCCTCATTTCTTCACATTTACCTTAAAACAGCTACTGTCCTGCGACTGGAACCCATGTGGAATTTCGATCGTCACAGGGCCCTCTCTGGACACCTAGTCACATACCATGACTTATTGTTGCCACCCTATCAGTATCCCTGATCCATGACAGTGCCCTTCCTGTTTTGTGTGCCTAATCTCTAGCTTTTGAACTTATCTCCTTGTGAGGAACTGTGTGAAGGCCTTTTGCAGTCCACGGAAAATGCATATACGCACCCCTCTCTCTCGTGTTTTACTTCCTTACTTTGTCATAAAACTCAGTAGTTGTGACACAAGAATTTCCTTTCCTGAATCCGTGCTGGTTGCTTGGTTTATAAGCTTATTCCTTTCTATGGTTGCTTCTACCACTTCTCCTGATAATCTTCTCATGATTTTGCATAATTATACACGTCTCAGTGACTTGATCTGTAGTTAAGTGCCTCGTGTCTGGTCACCTTACTCTCGTTAGACTCACCTATTTGAGTTAAGGGGTCGAGTCCAGTCCTGACCCGCCTCTACATTGGTCGCTATTAGGTCACTCTACCTGAACCGTGAGCTTTATTTTACCTTGCTTAATTAAAGCTATGTATGGATCCTGCCTCCACTAACACGCTTCCCTAACTATTCCACTCCTGTCTACTCTGTGGCTGAAGAAATACTTCCTAAAATCTTGATTCATCTGTGTCTTCAACTTCAACTGTGTCCCCTTGTTTGCTGTGTCCCATCTGTGCGTGTGTCGGTGTGCGTTTGTGTGTGAGTGTGTGTGTGTGTGTGTGCTGTGTGTGTTGTGTGTGTGTGTGTTTGAATGTGTGTGTGTGTGTGCGTGTGTTGTGTGATGTGTGTGTTGTGTGCCCACTTGCTGGACACTCTATGGACTGAAGAAATACTTCCTAAAAACCCCTTTGACTTTCTGAGTCTTCAACTTCCAATTGTGGACCTCCTTGTTCTGTGTCCCATCTCTGGAACATCTGTCTCTGCCCCACCTTGTCTATTCCCCCGCCCCCCCCCGTCAATTGTTGTTGTTATTATGTCTCACCTAACCTTCCTGTCTCAGTGTCGTCAAGCCAATTTTCTTCACCTGTCTTCTTAGGACATTCAGTGTGGTGTGTGTGTGTGTGTGTGTGTGTGTGAGTGTGTGTGTGTGTGTGTGTTGTGTGTGTCGTGTGTGTGTGTGCGTGTGTGGCGGTGTGTGTGTGCGAGTTGTGTTGCGTCTGTGCGTTATGTGTGTGTGTGTGTGTGTGTGTGAGTGTGTGTGTGTGTCGTGGATGGTGTGTAGTGTGTGTGGTGTGTTTGTGTGTGTGGTGTGTGTGTGTGTGTGTGTGTGTTGTGTACTCACTAGTTGAGGTTGCCGGGAGGTCTGAGTCCGAGCTCCTGGGCCCGCCTCTTCACTGATCTCTACTAGGTCACTCTCCTGAACAGTGAGCTTTTATCATACCTTGTGTGTGTGTGTGTGTTGTGTGTGTGTGTGTGTGTGTGTGTGTGTTTGTGTGTGTGGTGTGTGTGTGTGGTTTGTGTGGTTTGTGACGTGTGGTTTTGTTTGCATAACGTTTGAATATAATGATCCTTCTATTTTCCCTGTGTGAATTACCATTATATTTCATAAATTCTTTCTGAATCACATTGTCCGGAATCGGACTATATCAGATTCTCTGTCTGTGTTTATATTGCTTAGGGCTTGCGGAAAAGTATTCTTTTTTATTTCGTGTAAACAAAAGAAGGCCATTTGTAACCTCGTTTAAACTCAGATTTGAAACTTTTGTTCTTTCGTTTCTCTTCGCTGTTTCTCGTATGCTTAAGCACGCAAACATCACTTCCCCTGGCGATGCCGAAAGGCGTCCAGTGTTGAAAAATGTGGTTTTATTATCTTCTTGTCAGTATTATTTATCGTTAAATATGAAAAACTTGTCATGGCACAGAAAGTCTTGGAATCTTGCCACAAGAATTTTCATACAACCTCTAACGCTTGTCTAGTCAATAAACAGGACTTATTTGCACATGTTGGCTCCTCCCACCTGTGGAGGCTCAAAGAGGCTTCATCGCTCTTGTCTCTTGCATATAAGTTTGCAAACTATCCCATCTAATTTGTATTTATTCAAAACTGAAGAATGGTTACCCTTCTTTCACGGGGGCTACGGGAGTGTGAAAACACCTCAAAACTACTTCTTATGACTTCCAGTGTCTGCGGCAGACAGCTTCTTTCTCCGCGATATTCTGTTTGGTTTGATGAAAACCACTGGTGACGGGTAAGTTTTCACTGCGTAAAAAATAGCTAAGTGTTGTGCAGTGGCTTGGTTACTGTGGATGTGGCTTGCGTTACTGTGGATGTGCTTGGTTATGTGGATGTGGCTTGGCTAAGTGAAGACAGTCAGTGCAGTTTTAGTAAACTGAAACAAACTAAGACTGAATCTACCACAAATTTTAGCCTACAGAAAGCAAAATGGTGGAAGTTCTATTGCTTTGTGCATCTGCAAAAGCAATGGATATCCCGAGAAATATTCTTGGGGAACATACAACTTGAGCACTCCAATAAAAAAAAAGTTGCCGCGACCTCTGCCTTGAGGTGGTGTGTCGTCTACCTTTGCAGATTCTTTCACCCTGAAATGTGCATTCATCAGTTTCTCAAAAAAACAATGCTACAAACCAGCTGTCCTGAATACCATATAAAGGGGACCTTGATGTACAGACCCCATAAAACCACAACGCCTGTAGTTACGACAGTCCCACTCAAACTGATTTTATAGCGGCAGGAAACGAAAAAATAAAATTGGATATAACGAAATGTCTTCCAACGTGGGCCTTGTTGGAATGGAGGCACGGCCAAAGGTTCCCACCAAGAACTACAACTGAATTTTAAAATGAGGTGGCTGGATGAGGGACAATGACCACCTCAAAACTTTAAGGGTGATGGGACTGATCTACATCGTCTTCAAGTATCTTCTGCTTTATCACTTTTCTGTACTCGACTGAAGAAAGCCTACTGTGTAAGGCGAAAGTTTCGAAATAAAGATACCCTAAACTGTTGCATTATGCTGTTTACACTAACAAGAACTACAACTACTGATGGCCAATGACAAAATATCCCAACAAAGATGCA
>NW_026466356.1:0-14158 GCF_026875155.1 Cherax quadricarinatus
GGGGGTTTCGGCTGGGCAGGGGGGGATAAGGGGCGGGTGAGGCAGCCTATAAACTAGCCATCAGCCCCGCCTCATCGGTTTTCTCATATAATTTGCTTGGGTCCTCACTTCCTCTTTTTATTACTAGGGGCAAAAAATCAGCTTTGGGAATTTTGTAAAAATGACTTATAAACGGACCTCGGGGGGGAAAACTGGGTAACCCGGGGAAGGGTTTAGTAACACGGGAGAAGGGCTTTGGGAAAGGGGGGGAGAGGGGTGGGGAACACGGGGAAAGGCTGGGTAACACGAAGTAGGGCAGGATAACACGGGGAGGGCTGGGAAACACGGAGGGCTGGGAAACACGGGAAGAGCTGGGAAAACGGGAACGGCTGGGAAACACGGGGGAGAAAGCTGGGTAACATGGGGAGGGTGGGTAACACGGGAAACGGCTGGGTAACGGGGAAAAGGCTGGTAACACGGGGAAGGGGAGGATAACACGGAGGGTGGGGGAAAACCGGGTAGGTTGGGTAACACGGGGTAGGGCAGGGTAACACGGAGGCTGGGTAACACCGGGGAGTGGCTGGGTAACACGGGGAGAGGGCTGGGGCACACAGGCGAGGGCTAGGTAAGATGGAGGGAGAGGCTTGGTAACACGGGGTAGAGGGCTGGGTAACACGGGTAAGGGCTGTTAACACGGGGAGAGGGCTGGGTAACACGGGGGGAGAAGGCTGGGGAACAAGTGGGGAGGGGACTGGGTAAAAACGGAGGGAGAGGGCTGGGTAACGTGGGGGAGGGACTGGGTTTTCACGGGGGAGAGGGCTGGTAACACAAGGGGGAGAGGGCTGGATACACAAGGGAGGGGATTGTTAACACGGGTGAGGGATGGGTAACACGGGAGGGGACTGGTTAACACGTGGGGAGGGGACTGGTTAACATGGGGAGGGGACTGGTTAACATTGGGGAGGGAACTGGGTTAACACGGGTGAAGGGCTTGTAAACGTGGGAGGGGACTGGTAACCCGTGGGGGGGGGACCCGGGGATGACGAGGGGAGGGCCCCGGTTAACACTGGGGAGGGACCGGTTAACACCCTGAGGAGGGGACCGGTAAACACGGGGGGGAGGGACCGGGAAACACGGGGGAGGGGACTGGTTAACACGGGGAAGGAGAATGGTTAACACAGGGGGAGGGGACTGGTAAACACGAGGGAGGGGACTGGTTAACACAGAGGGAGGGGACCGGTAAACACGAGGGAGGGGACTGGTTAAACACGAGGGAGGGGACTGGTTAACACGGGGAAGGACTGTTAAACCACGCGAGGGGACTGGTTAACACGGAAGGGGAATGGTTAACACATGGGGGGGGGACTGGTTAACACAGAGGGAGGGGACCGGTAAACACGAGGGAGGGGACTGGTTAACACGGGGAAAGGACTGGTTAACACGGCGAGGGGACTGGTTAACACGGGGGAAGGAGAATGGTTAACACAGGGGGAGGGGACTGGTTAACACAGAGAGAGGGACTGGGGAACAAAGGGGAGGGGACTGGTTAACACGGGGGGGAGGGGGCAGGTTACACGGGTTTAAGGGGACAGGTTAACACGGGGAAAAGGGGACAGGTTAACAAAGGGGGGGGGACTGGTTAACACGGGGGGAGGGGACAGGTTAACACGGGGGGGGGGATAGGTTAACAACGGGGGAGGGACTGGTTAACACGGGGGAAATGGTTAACACGGGGGGGGGGGACTGGGCAACACGGGGGAGGGGACAGGTTAACACGGGGAGGGGACTGGGTAACACAGGGGGGGGTACTGTTTAACATGGGGGAGGGAACTGGGTAACACGGGGGAGGGGACTGGGTTTAACACGGGGGAGGACTGGTTTAAAACGGGGGAAGGGGACTGGTTAACACGGGGAGGGGACTGGGTTTAAAATGATGGAAGGGGCTGGTTAACAACGGGGAGGGGACTGGGTTTAAAACGGGGGGAGGGACTGGTAAACATGGGGGAGGGACGGTTAACACGGGAAGGAGCTGGTTAACACAGGGGAGGGCCCGGGGAAACACGGGGGAGGGGACTGGTTAACACGGGCAGGGACTTGTTAACAACGGGGGAGGGGAAATGGTTAATACGGGGGGGGCTGTTAACATGGAAGGACTGGGTTAACACGGGAGGGAACTGGTAACACGGGGGGAGAGGACTGGTTAACATGGGAAGAGGCTTGTTAATAAAGGGGGGGGGACTGGTTAACACGAGGGGAGGGTACTGGTTAACATGGGGAAGGGGTTGTTAACACGGGGAAAAGGGGGTGGGTTAACACGGGGGGGGGCTGGTTAACACGGGGGGAGGGGACTGGTTAACACGGGGGGAGGGGACTGGGTTTAAAACAGGGGAGGGACTGGTTAACATGTGGGGGGGACTGGTTAAAAACGGGGGGAAAGGGGAAATTTGGTTAACCCTTGGGGAGGGGACAGGTTTTAAAACAGGGGGTGGGACAGGTTAACACGGGGAGGGGACTGGTTAACACGGGGGGGTGGGACTAGTTTAACACGGGGGAGGGGACTGGGCAACACGGGGGAGGGGACACGTTAACACGGGGAGGGAACTGGGTAACACGGAGGGAGGGGACGGTAAACAAAGGGGAGGGGCTGGTTAACACGGGGGGGGGACTGGTTAACAAGGGGAAGGGCTGGTTAACACGGGGAGAGACTGGTTAATACGGAGGGAGGGGATTTGGGAAACACGGGGGAGGGGACTGGTTAACACGGGGGGGGGGACTGGTTAACACGGAGGGGACTGATTAACACGGGGGGACGGTTAACACGGGGGAGGGACTGTTTAACATGGGAAGGGCTGGTTAACACGGGGGAGGGGAAAAAAGGGTTAACACGGGGAGGGGCTGGTTAACACGGGGAGGGGGTTGGTTAACACGGGGAGGGGACTGGTTAACATGGGGGAAGGGGCTTTTTAAAACCAACGGGGAAGGGGACTGGTTTAAACAAAGGGGAAGGGGGCTTGTTAACACGGGGGAAAGGGGCTGGGTTAACACGGGGGAAGGGGCTGGGTTTAAAACGGGGAGGGACTGGTTAACACGAAGGGGAGGGACTGGTTAACAAGGGGGGACGGGACTGGGTTTAAAATGGGATAGGGACTGGTTTAACCGGGGAGGGGACTGGTTAACACAGGGGGAGGGGACTGGGTTTAAAACGGGGGAGGGGACTGGTTAACATGGATAGGGGACTGGTTAACCCAGGGGGAGGGGGCGGGTTAACACAGGGAGGGGCTTTGGTAACACAGGGGAGGGGACTGGTTAACACGGGGGACGAGACTGGTTAACATGGGATAGGGACATGGTTAACCCGGGGGAGGGGACTGGTTAACACAGGGGGAGGGGACTGGTTAACACGGGGGGAGGGGACTGGTTAACAGGGGAGGGGACTGGTTAACACGGGGGAGTGGTACTGGTTAACATGGGGGAATTGGCTTGTTAACACGGGGGAAGGGGCTGGTTTAACACGGGGGAGGGACTGGTTAACACGGGGGAGGGGACTGGTTAACAGGGGGAGGGGACTGGTTAACATGGGGGAGGGGACTGGTTAACCCCGGGGGAGGGACTTGTTAACACAGGGGAGGGTCTGGTTAACACGGGGGAGGGGTCTGGTTAACACGGGGGAGGGGACTGGTTAACACGGGGAGGGGACTGGTTAACCCGGGGAGGGGACTTAACACAGTGGGAGGGTCTGGTTAACACGGGGGAGGGGCTGGTTAACACCGCAGGGGGGAGGGGACTGGTTAACACGGGGGAGAGGACTGGTTAACACGGGGCTAGGGGACTGGTTAACCCGGGGGAGGGGACTGGTTAACCCGGGGGAGGGGACTATGTTAACACAGGGGAGGGGACTGGTTAACACAGGGGGAGGGTCTGGTTAACACGGGGGGAGGGGTCTGGTTAACACGGGGGAGAGGACTGGTTAACACGGGGGGAGGGAACTGGTTAACACAGGGGGAGGGTCTGGTTAACACGGGGGGAGGGTCTGGTTAACACGGGGGGAGAGGACTGGTTAACACGGGGGGAGAGGACTGGTTAACACGGGCTCACTCATCATTAACCCACAATTCGCAAACAGTTAAGGATCGTTTCGGTCCCTCCCGGTCATTACCAAGTCTCAACGCTCAGTGGGTCGATATTGGTCCCGGACCGGCAGAAACGTCTAATACGACCTAAACAATGTTAGTAAACAGAGATAATACGTCAACTTTCTTGACGTTTCTCTCACACACTGAACGAGCGAAACAATTAAAATCCCTTCGTTAAAAAAGAAAAACTACACCGAGAGGTGAATGTATATACAGCGAAGTGCATATATATTTATATATACATCTCGCTGTGTACACACAGTTGACTTGAATTTCTGTCTTATGTATTAAAATATCCCCGTGCGGTAGACAGGTTTCAAACCTTCTATACCATACTACCCTTAAAAAAAAAAGACAGTAATTAAAGAAGAAAAATTGGTATATACGAGGACATGGGAAGTAAGAGTAACAGAATAATAGTAGTAGTAACAGTGGTAGTAATAGTAAGAAAAGGAAGAACAGTAGTAACAGTAACAGTAGCAGTATCTGTCGTTGTGGTATTAGCAGTAGAAGTAATCTTATGAACAGTGGCAATAGTCGTAGTAATAGTCGTCAGAAATGGTAATAGTCGTCAGAAATGGTAATAGTCGTCAGAAATGGTAATAGTCGTCAGAAACAGTAGTAATAGTCGCCAGAAATAGTAGAAGTCGCCAGAAATAGTAGTAATAGTCGTCAGAAATAGTAATAGTCGTCAGAAACAGTAGTAATAGTCGTCAGAAATATTAACAGTCGCCAGAAATAGTAACAGTCGTCAGAAATAGTAATAGTCGTCAGAAATAGTAGTCAGAAATAGTAATAGTCGTCAGAAATAGTAAAAGTCGTCAGAAATAGTAGTAATAGTCGTCAGAAATAGTAACAGTCGTCAGAAATAGTAGTAATAGTCGTCAAAAATAGTAAGAGTCGTCAGAAATAGTAAAAGTCGTCAGAAATAGTAGTAATAGTCGTCAGAAATAGTAATAGTCGTCAGAAACAGTAGTAATAGTCGTCAGAAATAGTAATAGTCGCCAGAAACAGTAACAGTCGTCAGAAATAGTAGTAATAGTCGTCAGAAATAGTAATAGTCGTCAGAAATAGTAATAGTCGTCAGAAATAGTAAAAGTCGTCAGAAATAGTAAAAGTCGTCAGAAATAGGAGTAATAATCGTCAGAAATAGTCAAATAGTAAAAGTCGTCAGAAATAGTAGTAATAGTCGTCAAAAATAGTAAGAGTCGTCAGAAATAGTAATAGTCGCCAGAAATAGTAATAGTCGCCAGAAATAGTAATAGTCGTCAGAAATAGTAATAGTCGTCAGAAATAGTAATAGTCGTCAGAAATCGTAGTAATAGTCGTCAGAAATAGTAATAGTCGTCAGAAATAGTAATAGTCGTCAGAAATAGTAATAGTCGCCAGAAATAGTAGTAATAGTCAGAAATAGTCGTCAGAAATAGTAATAGTCGTCAGGAATAGCAGTAATAGTCACCAGAAATAGTAATAGTCGTCAGAAATAGTAGTAATAGTCGTCAGAAATAGTAATAGTCGTCAGAAATAGTAGTAACAGTCGTCAGAAATAGTAGTAACAGTCGTCAGAAATAGTAACAGTCGTCAGAAATAGTTTGTAACAGTCGTCAGAAATAGTAACAGTCGTCAGAAATAGTAGTAACAGTCGTCAGAAATAGTAGTAACAGTCGTCAGAAATAGTAGTAACAGTCGTCAGAAATAGTAGTAACAGTCGTCAGAAATAGTAGTAACAGTCGTCAGAAATAGTTAACAGTCGTCAGAAATAGTAGTAACAGTCGTCAGAAATAGTAACAGTCGTCAGAAATAGTAGTAACAGTCGTCAGAAATAGTAGTAACAGTCGTCAGAAATAGTAACAGTCGTCAGAAATAGTAGTAACAGTCGTCAGAAATAGTAGTAACAGTCGTCAGAAATAGTAGTAACAGTCGTCAGAAATAGTAACAGTCGTCAGAAATAGTAGTAACAGTCGTCAGAAATAGTAACAGTCGTCAGAAATAGTAGTAACAGTCGTCAGAAATAGTAGTAACAGTCGTCAGAAATAGTAACAGTCGTCAGATATAGTAGTAACAGTCGTCAGATATAGTAGTAACAGTCGTCAGAATATAGAAAAAGTCGTCAGATATAGTAGTAAACAGTCGTCAGAAATAGTAGTAACAGTCGTCAGATATAGTAGTAACAGTCGTCAGAAATAGTAGTAACAGTCGTCAGATATAGTAGTAACAGTCGTCAGAAATAGTAGTAACAGTCGTCAGATATAGTAGTAACAGTCGTCAGAAATATAGTAACAGTCGTCAGATATAGTAGTAACAGTCGTCAGATATAGTAGTAACAGTCGTCAGAAATAGTAGTAACAGTCGTCCCGATATAGTAGTAACAGTCGTCAGAAATAGTAGTAACAGTCGTCAGATATAGTAGTAACAGTCGTCAGAAATAGTAGTAACAGTCGTCAGATATAGTAGTAACAGTCGTCAGAAATAGTAGTAATAGTAATTGTAGCAGACATGGTCGTAAATATATATAAAGATATTTTTGATCCTTAGTGTTACTATCCCTCCCTCCCTCCCTCCGTCCCTCCCATCGCTCCTTCCCTCCCTCCCTGCCTCCCTCCCTCCCTCCCTCGCTCCTTCCCTCCCTCCCTGCCTGCCTCCCTCCCTGCCTCCCTCCCCCCCTCCCTCCCTCGCTCCTTCCCTCCCTCCCTGCCTCCCTGCCTCCCTCCCTCCCTGCCTGCCTCCCTCCCTGCCTCCCTCCCTCCCTCCCTCCCTCGCTCCTTCCCTCCCTCCACTGCCTCCCTGCCTCCCCCCTCCCTGCCTCCCTCCCTCCCTCCCTCCCTCGCTCCTTCCTCCCTCCCTCGCTCCTTCCCTCGCTCCCTCCCTCCCTCCCTCCTCTTTCCCTCCCTCCCTCGCTCCTTCCCTCCCTCCCTCGCTCTCTCCCCCCCTTGCTCCTTCCATCCCCTCCCTCGCTCCTTCCCTCCCTCCCTCGCTCTCTCCCTCCCTTGCTCCTTCCATCCCTCCCTCGCTCCTTCCCTGCCTCCCTCCCTCTCTCCTACCCTCCCTCCCTCCATCCCTCTCCAACCCTCCCTCTCACTCCTTCCCCCCTCCCTCTCTCAATCCTACCCTCCCTCCCTCTCTCAATCCTACCCTCCCTCCCTCTCTCAATCCTACCCTCCCTCCCTCTCTCCCTCCTACCCTCCCTCCCTCTCTCAATCCTAAACCCCCCCTCCCTCTCTCAACCCACCCTCCCCTCCCTCTCTCCTCCTACCCTCCCTCCCTCTCTCAATCCTACCCTCCCTCCCTCCCTCACTCATACCCTCCCTCCCTCCCACGCTCCCTCTCTCACTCCTACCCTCCCTTCCTCCCAACCCTCCCTCCCCCTCTCACTCCTTCCCTCCCCCCTCTCTCATCCTACCCTCCCTCCCTCGCTCCCTTTTTTCACTCCTACCCTCCCTCCACCCTCCCTCTCCAACCCCTCCCTCCCTCTCCCACTTTCCCACCCTCTCACCCCTCCCTTCTCCCACTCCACCCTACCTCCCCCACTCTCCACTCCAACCCTCCTCCCTTTACCTCCACCCCCAACCCACCCTCCCTCACTCTCCTACTCCAACCCAACCTCCCTCACTCTCTCACACCTACCCTCCCCTCCCTCCTATCCTTCCTCCCCCCCTCTCGTGTTGACGCAACTCCTAAAATAGGTGGGTTACCTGGCCCCCCAAGGGGAATAATGGATGGTAGGTGAGGGTTTACCATGGCTAGGGGAGGGGGGAGCTTACCTGTTTGTGTGTGTGTGTGTGTGTGTGTGTGGTGTTTTGTGGTGCTGTGTCTGTGTTTGTTGTGTCTGTGTTTCTGTATGGTTTTGGTGTGTGTGTGTTGTGTTGTGTGTGTTGTGTGTGTGTGTGTGTGTGTGGGGTGTGTGGGGTTTTGTATCTGCGTGTGTGGTATGTGAGTGTATGTGTGTGTGTACATGTGTGTTTGAGTGTGTATGTGTGTGTGCGTGTGTATATGTGCATCTGCGTGTGTACTCACCTAATTGTACTCACCTCATTGTGGTTGCAGGGGTCGAGACTCAGCTCCTGGCCCCGCCTCTTCACTGATCGCTACTGGATCCTCCCTCTCTCTGCTTCCTGAGCTTTGTCATACCTCTTTTTAAAACTATGTATGGTTCCTGCCTCCACTACTTCACTTGCTAGGCTATTCCACTTGCTGACAACTCAATGACTGAAGAAATACTTCCTAACGTCCCTGTGACTCGTTTGAGTCTTCAGCTTCCAGTTGTGACCCCTTGTCCCTGTGTCCCCTCTCTGGAACATCCTATCTCTGTCCACCTTGTCTATTCCCCGCAGTATCTTTTATGTCGTTATCATGTCTCCCCTGACCCTTCTGTCCTCCAGTGTCGTCAGTCCGATTTCCCTTAACCTTTCCTCGTACGACATTCCCTTGAGCTCTGGGACTAAGCCTTGTTGCAAACCTTTGTACTTTCTCTAACTTCTTGACGTGCTTGAGCAGGTGTGGGTTCCAGACTGGTGCTGCATACTCCAGTATGGGCCTAACATACACAGTGTACAGTGTCTTGAACGATTCCTTATTAAGGTATCGGAACGCTATTCTCAGGTTTGCCAGGCGCCCGTATGCTGCAGCGGTTATTTGGTTGATGTGTGCCTCCGGTGATGTGCTCGGTGTTATGGTCACCCCAAGGTCTTTCTCCTTGAGTGAGGTCTGTAGTCTTTGTCCACCTAGCCTATACTCTGTCTGCGGTCTTCTTTGCCCCTCCCCACTCTTCATGACTTTGCATTTGGCTGGATTGAATTCGAGAAGCCAGTTGCTGGACCACATGTCCAGCCTCTCCAGGTCTCTTTGCAGTCCTGCCTCATCCTCGTCCGATTTAATTCTTCTCATCAACTTCACGTCATCTGCGAACAGGGACACTTCAGAGTCTATTCCTTCCATCATGTCGTTCACATATATAAAAAATAGCACTGGTCCTAGAACTGACCCCTGTGGGACCCCGCTCGTAACAGGCGCCCACTGTGATACCTCTTCACGTACCATGACTCGTTGCTGCCTCCCTGTCAGGTATTCCCTTATCCATTGCAGTACCCTCCCTTTTACGTGCGCCTGATCCTCCAGCTTCTGCACTAATCTCTTGTGGGGAACTGTGTCAAAGGCCTTCCTGCAGTCTAGGAAAACGCAATCTACCCATCCCTCTCTCTCGTGTCTTACTTCTGTTACCCTTGTCATAAAACTCCAGGGGGTTTGTGATACAAGATTTGCCTTCCATGAACCCATGCTGGTTTTCATTTATAATCTTGTTCCTTTCCAGGTGTTCGACCACTCTCCTCCTGATAATCTTCTCCATGACTTTGCACACAATACATGTTAGAGACACAGGTCTGTAGTTTAGTGCCTCGTTTCTGTTTCCTTTCTTAAATATGGGGACTACATTAGCTGTCTTCCATTTCTCAGGTAGTTGCCCAGTTTCAAGGGATGTGTTGAAGATTGTGGTTAGAGGCACGCACAGCATCTCTGCTCCTTCTCTAAGGACCCATGGGGAGATGTCCGGTCCCATCGCCTTTGAGGTGTCAAGGTCACTTAAGAGCTTCTTCACCTCCTCCTCAGTTGTTCGTATGTCATCCAACACTTGTTGGTATATTCCCTCTTGATGTTCCCTTCTGTGCTGTCTTCCCACAGCCCTTCCTGTCTCTACTGTAAAAACTTCCTTAAATCTCCTGTTCAGCTCCTCACATACCTCCTGATCATTTCTTGTGAGTTCTCCACCTTCTGTCCTTAATCTGATCACCTGGTCTTTGACTGTTGTCTTCCTCCTGATTTGGCTATACAACAGTTTCGGGTCAGTCTTGATTCTCGATATATGTCATTTTCATACTGTCGCTGGGCCTCCCTCCTTACCTGTGCGTACTCATTCCTTGCTCTGCGACTGATCTCCCTATTTTCGTGTGTTCTCTGCCTTCTGTACTTTTTCCATTCTCTATTGCACTTTGTTTTTGCCTCCTTACACCGTCGGGTAAACCAGGGGCTCGTTCTGGTCTTCCCGTTGTTACTGTTGCCCTTGGGAATAAACCTTTCCACTGCCTCCTTGCATTTTGTTACATATTCCATCATTTCATTTACTGGCTTTCCTGCCAGTTCTCTGTCCCACTGGACCTCGCGCAGGAAGTTCTTCAACCCTATGTAGTGTACTCACCTAGTTGAGGTTGCGGGGGTCGAGTCCGAGCTCCTGGCCCCGCCTCTTCACTGATCGCTACTAGGTCACTCTCCCTGAGCCGTGAGCTTTATCATACCTCTGCTTAAAGCTATGTATGGATCCTGCCTCCACTACATCGCTTCCCAAACTATTCCACTTACTGACTACTCTGTGGCTGAAGAAATACTTCCTAACATCCCTGTGATTCATCTGTGTCTTCAGCTTCCAACTGTGTCCCCTTGTTACTGTGTCCAATCTCTGGAACATCCTGTCTTTGTCCACCTTGTCAATTCCTCTCAGTATTTTGTATGTCGTTATCATGTCCCCCCTATCTCTCCTGTCCTCCAGTGTCGTCAGGTTGATTTCCCTTAACCTCTCCTCGTAGGACATACCTCTTAGCTCTGGGACTAGTCTTGTTGCAAACCTTTGCACTTTCTCTAGTTTCTTCACGTGCTTGGCTAGGTGTGGTTCCAAACTGGTGCCGCATACTCCAATATGGGCCTAACGTACACGGTGTACAGGGTCCTGAATGATTCCTTATTAAGATGTCGGAATGCTGTTCTGAGGTTTGCTAGGCGCCCATATGCTGCAGCAGTTATTTGGTTGATGTGCGCTTCAGGAGATGTGCCTGGTGTTATACTCACCCCAAGATCTTTTTCCTTGAGTGAGGTTTGTAGTCTCTGACCCCCTAGACTGTACTCCGTCTGCGGCCTTCTTTGCCCTTCCCCAATCTTCATGACTTTGCACTTGGTGGGATTGAACTCCAGGAGCCAACTGCTGGACCAGGTGTGTATGTGTATGTGTGTATGTGCATGTATGTGCATGTGTATGTGTATGTATGTATGTGCATGTGTATGTATGTGCATGAGTGTATGTGCATGTACGTGCATGTGTGTATGTGCATGTGTGTGTATATGCATGTATGTGCATGTGTGTATGTGCATGTATGTGCATGTGCGTATGTGCATGTGTGTATGTGCATGTATGTGCGTGTGTGTATGTGCATGTGTGTGTGTGTGTGTTTCGTGTAGTGTACTCACCTAGTTGTGGTTGCGGGGGTCGAGTGTGTGCGCGCACCAGCAGTAGTATAGGCAACACCGACAGGTAATTTCATATGAAAGGGAACAACCCCCACACGCGGAGCCAGGAGCTGTGACTCGACTCCTGCAACCACAAATAGGTAAGCACACGCACACACACACACACATACATAGATACATACACACACACACACACACACACACACACATACATAGATACATACACACACACACACACATACATACACATACACACACACACATACAAACACACATACATACACAAACACACATACATACACAAACACACACACACATACATAGATACACACACACATACATACACACACGCACACGCGCACACACACACACACACACACACACACACACACACACACACACACACACACACACCACACACACACACACACGCACACACACATTGCTTCCCGACAACTTATAGAATTACCCAGTTTAAAAAAAAAAAACGTTTTTGTCTCTCGTACGATTTGCATTTTGACGAATTAAAAGCTGGAAATCTGCAGCGGCGACGACGACGACGACACCAGCAACAGGAAAGAATATGAAAAATGTTAACCAGATTATTACTGGGATGCTGATATCAAACACTACACACACACACACACACACACACATACACACACACACACGCACACACACACACACACACATACATACATACATACACATACACACACACATAAAACACACACGCACACGCACACACACACACACCACACACACACACACACACACACACGCACACACACGCACACACACGCACACACACACACACAATCACTCACGCTCAGGTGAGTGACAATTTGAGAATTAAACAGCAATAAAAGCTAAATCTGAAGGTAACATGCTAGACAGTCACCTCAGAGGAAAGTTGGAGGAACAAGAGCAGCCAATAATACTGATGAAGGGAGCACAGAGAACTTACGAAGAATAACAGGAAATTCTGCGATGCCCTGAACAAACAATTTAAATGTTCTCACAGGAACCCTACACAACACTAGAGCGTCATAAAGGAAAGATGCACTGTCAGGTACTGTATCGCGTGCACCATACACACATCCACAAGGGACGAGCTGGAGACAATTCCATGCGAGCTGGAGACTTGAAGACATCAAGAGGAATGGGACCTGACGAAGCGCCACTATGGATTCCACTGAGGACGCTGAAGTACTCTCTGATCCACTAGCTAAAATCTGCAAAATATCAGTAGATGTTGGACAATTGTCAGACATCGGGAGACAGCGAATTTAATAGCAGTTTTTTAAGAAATAAGACATGCAGAAAGTATTTTAGTGGTGGCCAGTAACACTGACATGTGCACTATATAAGGTAATGGAGAAGATAATCAGTAGGAAAGTAGTGCATCGCTTGGAGATTATTATAATAAAAAAAAAAAAGCTAAACATATCGCTTGGAGATCAGTGATTTCATAAAGACGGATCATCACTGGTTGAGAGAAGGTTAAATCTTACTCCACAAACCTGCTCGAGTTTTATGATAAGGTGAAAGAAGTGAGACGAGAGAGGAATGAGTGGATTACACGAGGCTCAGTACTGGGACCCACACTGTTTATACTCTGACAAATGGTTTAACTGAAGAATGGGACACTTGTATAACACTTAGGAATCTTTTCTGGTGAAACGTTACGCCACACAGTAGCTTCATCAGTCCAATACAAAGAACTGTGGAAAAAGAGGAGTTTGAGGTAATCAGTCTCTCAGCCTGGAATCTATGTGTTCAGTCCATCAAGACTGATGTACCGAACACAGTGATTCCAGGCTGAGAGACTGATTACCTCAACCTACTCTTCTTTTACCGTTCTTCTTTGTACTGAACTGATGAAGTCACTGTGTGGCGAAACGTTCCCCCAGAAAAGATTCCCCAGGGGTTACACAAGAGTCCCATTCTTCAACTTGTCCGATTTGTAAACCATGTACACCCACACACACTCCTACCCCCACACAGCCTTCATCCCTACTCCCAAGGAAGACCCCTTCCCCTTCCCTCCAAACCCCTCCACCTCTCCCCTCTCTTCCCCACCCCTCCCCCAACCACAACCGCCAACTGCCTAAATATTGCTCAACTCGTCCCTTTCATGGCTCTGAGATTTGTTGAGAGGTGGAGTAATGGTGCAATGGTGGAGGTGTCGTGTTGTTGAGACCAAAAACTGCCCGAATTCTTGAAAACCGGGACTCTAAAAATTCTGGTCGATCGACCCGTCTCAAAACCCGACGTAGTAGACCAAGGCAACGCAGACAACATGGTAGACCAAGGCAGCACGTACAATATGGCAGACCAAGGCAACACAGATAGCATGGCAGACCAAGGCAACACAGACAACATGGTAGACCAAGGCAAAGGGGCACGTCCAAAAAATGGCAAACCCAAAGGGAACAGACGCAGGCAGACCAAGCAACACAGACAACATGGGAGACCCAAAAAACACAGACAAATGGTAGACCCGGCAAAGTACAAAATGGGGAGACCAAGGCAACACAGACAACATGGCAGCCAAGGCAATACAGACACATGGTAGACCAAGGCAACACAGACAACATGATAGACCAAGGCAACACAGACAACATGGTAGACCAAGGCAACACGACAACATGGTAGACCAAGCAACCAACATGGTAGACCAAGGGAACACGACAACATGGGAGACCCAAGGCAAACAGACAACTGGGAGACTAAGGGAACACAGACAACATGGTAAACCAAAAGCAACATAACAGGGTGGAACCGGGGGAAGGCTTCACCCCAAAAACCCCAAA
>NW_026466357.1:0-10000 GCF_026875155.1 Cherax quadricarinatus
TTCAAGAACTTAGCCAGACCCCTGGGTATTCATCTTCTCATACAATTCTTGTAACTAATACTACTACTACTACTACTACTACTACTACTACTACTACTACCACTACTACTACCTCCACCTCTTCCTGCCTATATATAGCCGTCCTGCTCCACCTCTGTTAGTGTGACTTTGTCAATTGTCCAAGTCGGACCGAAACGTCGTCGTAACTTCTCTCTTTTTATGCTCTGGTGTATACGTTGGACTGCGACCAGCGGCCACTAACAGCCTGGTGGATCAAGCCAGCAACCACAAGGACTAGTGTGAGATCGGGCCGCGAGAACAATAACACCAGGAAGCTTAGCTCTAAGATTACGGCTTGGGGGGCGATGCGCCCCACAACTCTCAAGAGAAAATATAATAATAATAATAATAATTATATTATTATTATTATTATTATTATTATTATTATTATTATTTATATTATTATTTTATTGGTATAGTTTGTAGTATTCAGGGTAAACAATGGTCATCTGGGTTCGCACAGCACCTGGGAATTGGATCAATCAGATTGATCCAAGGAAGCGGAGGGTGCGGTACTAAAGTAACAGTATCTAAGATTCCCCTGAATGCATTCAGAACTCAAGACTCCAGCTTATCAGATTAAGCTTTTGTTGAGACAACGTTTGTGTAAGAGAATATGCCGAGCGAAAGTTGGCTAGACGAAAGAAGATCGACAAAAATACGGAGGTATCAAGCAAGAATAGAAAGGTATCAGCTAGAATAGGGAAGTAACAAGCTAGAATAGGGAGGTATCAAGCAAGAATAGGGAGGTGTCAAGCTAGAATAGGAAGGTATCGAGAAAGAATAGTGAAGTAACAAGCAAGAATAGGGAGGTATCGAGCAAGAATAGGAAGGTATCAGGCTAGAATAGGGAGGTTAGGTAGACTGCTTATTAAATATCTTCAGGAATGTTTAACAAGTGGTAGTATACCTGGAGAGGGTTTCGGGGGTCAACGCCCCCGCGGCCCGGTCTGTGACCAGGCCTCATGGCCGCCGGATCAACCAGGGTGTTACTGTTGGCCACACGCAACCCGACGTACGAACCACAGCCAGGCTGATCAGTTACTGACTTGAGGTGCCTGTCCAGCGAGTTCTTGAAGACAGCCAGGGGTCACACCACTTAACAAGTGGTGGTTATACCACTTAACAAGTGGTAGTCATACACTTAAGTGGTAGTCATACCATTTAACAAGTGGTAGTCATACACTTAAGTGGTGGTCATACCCCTTAACAAATGGTAATCATACCACTTAAACAAGTGGTTCATGATGGAGGATAATGACTCTCTGTTATAAATAAGCTCAGAGTCATTTTTTTTCCGAGTCTTGATTTCTCTCTGGTAAATTACCTTCATACCTCTCAGGTAATTACCTTATCCTCGCCCCGTAAATTATAATACTGGGAATTATATACGTTGCCAGAGATAATGGAACAAGGATGAGGCTGTTATCACTTTAATTATTTTTAATATTATTATTATTAATTATTATTATTATTATTATTATTATTATTATTATTCCAGTGTTATTAGTAGATGGGATTTGAGAAGAGGATATTAGTATCCTTCCCTTCTTTTGTTCCCTTTTTTTCCTCGTTTTCCCCCTCTCCCTTTCCTCTGCTTCGCCGCTCCACCTCTCTCTTCCCCTTTCACCCCTCCACCCTCTCTTTCTCCCCTTTCACCCCTCCACCCTTTCTTTCTTCCTTTCACCCCTCATTTCCCCCTCCACCTTTCATTTCCCCCTCTAATCTTCCTTTCCCCTCTTACCTGTCCGTTTCTCCCTCCCTCCTCCCTTTTTCCTCTCCCCTTTCCTCCTCCCCTCTCTCCAGGCTTCTCTTCCTCACCTCAGCATTTGAAGGGGTGCTAGGGGAAGGAGTGGGAGGAAGGAAAGGGAGAGTTGTAAGAGAAAGAGTTTGTTGGTAG
Organism: Cherax quadricarinatus; assembly: GCF_026875155.1. Lineage (NCBI taxonomy): Eukaryota > Metazoa > Arthropoda > Malacostraca > Decapoda > Parastacidae > Cherax > Cherax quadricarinatus. Next base: position 1,961 of record NW_026466357.1, read on the forward strand.
AGGGGTGAAAGGGTTTTTGAAGTTAGGTTAGGTCAGGTTTGTCAGGAAACAGGACAAGTGTTTCCTGACGCGGTCTTAGTCATATGATGACCCACAGCTTTTGGTCATCTGATCGAGGCCTTCCCATGGCTTACCCCTCCACCCCTTTAAAAATTATGGTTATGATTATAATCAATCTTGAAAGGAGGGGATGGTGGTCGTATGGGTGTTTTTTTGAGTGGGAGGGAAGGAGGAAGGAAGAAAGGGAAGGAGGGAGGGAAGGAAGGGAAGGAGGGAGGGAAGGAAGGGAAGGAGGGAGGGAAAGAAGGGAGGGAGGGAGGGAAGGAAGGGAGGGAAGGAAGGGAGGGAGGAGGAAAGGAGGGAGGAAGGAAGGGAGGGAAGGAAGGGAGGGAGGGAGGGAAGGAGGGACGTTAGGAAGATTGGCTATAAAGTCTTCACTTTTATCCTGTCTCTTTCAACTCCCTCATTATCTATTTCATTCATATTCCCCATCATCTGACGATGGCACTGACCATCTGAGGATGGCACTGACCATCTGACGATGGCACTGACCATCTGACGATGGCGCTGACCATCTGACGATGGCACTGATCATCTGACGATGGCACTGACCATCTGACGAGGGCACTGACCATCTGGCATAAGAACATAAGAACGAAGGAACACTGCAGAAGGCCTACTGGCCCATGCGAGGCAGGTCCAAGTCTCCTACCGGCTTAAGCCAATGCACCCAACCTAGTCAGGTCAGGTCACATTGACTTAAGGGAGGAACACGGCAACCGACGTGGTAGCACAAGCTATCAGGTCTAACTCACACCCACCCACATCTACTCATGTATTTATCCAACCTATTTTTAAAGCTACACAACGTTCTGGCCTCTATAACGGGACTTGGGAGTTTGTTCCACTCATCCACAACTCTATTACCAAACCAGTACTTTCCTATATCCTTCCTGAATCTGAATTTTTCCAACTTAAAACCATTGCTGCGAGTCCTGTCTAGGCTAGATATTTTCAGCACACTATTTACATCCCCTTTATTTATTCCTGTCTTCCATTTATAAAACCTCAATCATATCCCCCCTAATTCTACGTCTTTCTAGAGAGTGCAGTTTCAGGGCCCTTAGTCTATCCTCATAGGGAAGGTTTCTGATACATGGGATCAACTTTGTCATCCTCCTTTGTACATTTTCCAGAGAATTTATATCCATTCTGTAATACGGTGACCAAAACTGTGCAGCATAATCTAAATGAGCCTTAACCAAGGATGTATAGAGTTGAAGAACAACCTGAGGACTCCTATTATTTATGCTTCTTGATATGAAGCCAAGGATTCTATTAGCTTTATTGCGAACACTTATGCACTGTTGTCTTGGTTTCAGATTACTGCTAACCAGCACTCCTAATCTTTTTCGCAATCCGTAATATTAAGATCTACATTATTTAGTTTATATGTGGCATGGTTATTGTCCTGTCCAACATTTAGAACTTTGCATTTGTCTATATTAAACTGCATCTGCCACTTCTCCGACCACTGCATCAGTCTATTCAAATCTTCCTGGAGTGCTCGAATGTCCTCGTCAGAATGAATTCGACGGCCTATTTTGGTGTCATCGGCAAACTTGCCGATGTCGCTCTTTATGCCCTCATCTTTATGCCCTCTTTATGCCCTCATGCCATCTGACGATGGCACTGACCATCTGACGATGACACTGACCATCTGACGATGGCAATGACCATCTCACGATGGCACTGACCATCTCACGATGCCACTGACCATCTCACGATGGCACTGACCATCATCTTACGATGGCACTGACCATCTCACGATGGCACTGACCATCTCACGATGGCACTGACCATCTCATGATGGCACTGACCATCTCACCCATGGCACTGACCATCTCACGATGGCACTGACCATCTCACGATGGCACTGACCATCTCACGATGGCACTGACCATCTCACGATGGCATTGACCATCTCACGATGGCACTGACCATCTCACGATGGCACTGACCATCTCACGATGGCACTGACCATCTCACGATGGCACTGACCATCTCACGATGGCACTGACCATCTCACGATGGCACTGACCATCTCATAATGGCACTATTCTTTTACAGTGGCACTGCCCTCACAGGTTGGCACTGCCCACTCCCTCACGTAGCAGTTTACCTATTGACCATAGGTATTACTCCCCCTCTTGTTAATCAGAGTGAAAATCTGATTGGCACTCCCCTGAGCTCATTTTACCTCACAAAAATACTACTCCACTTGATTTTTTTACGGTGAAACCAATCAGTATTTTTATTATGTACAGTTAGCTTGTGATTGTTATATACAGTCAGCTTGTTGTGATTGTTACAGTCAGCTTGTTGTGATTGTTACAGTCAGCTTTTTTGTGATTGTTACAGTCAGCTTGTTGTGATTGTTACAGTCAGCTTGTTGTGATTGTTACAGTCAGCTTGTTGTGATGTTACAGTCAGCTTGTTGTGATTGTTACAGTCAGCTTGTTGTGATTGTTACAGTCAGCTTGTTGTGATTGTTACAGTCAGCTTGTTGTGATTGTTACAGTCAGCTTGTTGTGATTGTTACACCCAGCTTGTTGTGATTGTTACAGTCAGCTTGTTGTGATTGTTACAGTCAGCTTGTTGTGATTGTTACAGTCAGCTTGTTGTGATTGTTACAGTCAGCTTGTTGTGATTGTTACAGTCAGCTTGTTCTGATTGTTACAGTCAGCTTGTTGTGATTGTTACAGTCAGCTTGTTGTGATTGTTACAGCCAGCTTGTTGTGATTGTTACAGTCAGCTTGTTGTGATTGTTACAGTCAGCTTGTTGTGATTGTTACAGTCAGCTTGTTGTGATTGTTACAGTCAGCTTGTTCTGATTGTTATCCAATATACATATGGAATACCATTTTTTTTTGGCAAATATATAACACTAACTTTGAAGGCCTTTTCAATTTTAAATGCATATTTATTTTTCAATTTCATTTACCGAGAAACTCGCACTGTATCGAGAAGGTTTATAAGAGAGTTTACTGTATTATTTTAGATGTTAAATGCTGTTTAATGTTACTCTGGTTTAGAGGTAAAATAATTATGTTGTGGACTCAACTAACATTGTTAGGTCGTGTTGTGGTCTCAGACCACTAACACCACAGTATGTTAGGTCGTGTTGTGGTCTCAGACCACTAACACCACAGTATGTTAGGTCGTGTTGTGGTCTCAGACCACTAACACCACAGTAGGGTTAGGTCGTGTTGTGGTCTCAGACCACTAACACCACAGTATGTTAGGTCGTTTGTGGTCTCAGACCACTAACACCACAGTATGTTAGGTCATGTTGTGGTTTCAGACCACTAACACCACAGTATGTTAGGTCGTGTTGTGGTCTCAGACCACTAACACACAGTATGTTAGGTCATGTTGTGGTCTCAGACCACTAACACACAGTATGTTAGGTCATGTGGTCTCAGACCACTAACACCACAGTATGTTAGGTCATGTTGTGGTCTCAGACCACTAACACCACAGTATGTTAGGTCATGTGGTCTCAGACCACTAACACCACAGTATGTTAGGTCATGTGGTCTCAGACCACTAACACACAGTATGTTAGGTCATGTTGTGGTCTCAGACCACTAACACACAGTATGTTAGGTCATGTGGTCTCAGACCACTAACACCACAGTATGTTAGGTCATGTTGTGGTCTCAGACCACTAACACCACAGTATGTTAGGTCATGTGGTCTCAGACCACTAACACCACAGTATGTTTAGGTAAATGTGGTCTCAGAACCACTAACACCACAGTATGTTAGGTCATGTGGTCTCAGACCACAAACACCACAGTATGTTACTCAACTTTAAATTGACCTTTTTCATGAACTTTTATAAGAAGGTCTCCTACGTAATGGAGCTTTATGGGAGAGCTTGTGTAAAAAAAGTTTTGTGGCTTTACTTTCGAGAACTTTAATATTTGCTTCAGCTTTACATCTCTCTATCATGAGTTAGAATTTTTAAAACGTAGGGATGTTCATCTGAGTATGGATGTGAGACAGAAATGGATGTGAGCCAGTATGGATGTGAGCCAGTATGGATGTAAGCCAGTATGGATGTGAGACAGTATGGATGTGAGCCAGTATGGATGTGAGACAGTATGGATGTGAGCCAGTATGGATGTGAGACAGTATGGATGTGAGCCAGTATGGATGTGAGCCAGTATGGATGTGAGACAGTATGGATGTGAGACAGTATGGATGTAGCCAGTATGGATGTGAGCCAGTATGGATGTGAGACAGTATGGATGTGAGACAGTATGGATGTGAGCCAGTATGGATGTGAGCCAGTATGGATGTGAGCCAGTATGGATGTGAGACAGTATGGATGTAAGCCAGTATGGATGTGAGCCAGTATGGATGTGAGCAGTATGGATGTGAGACAGTATGGATGTGAGCCAGTATGGATGTGAGCCAGTATGGATGTGAGCCAGTATGGATGTGAGACAGTATGGATGTGAGCCAGTATGGATGTGAGCCAGTATGGATGTGAGCCAGTATGGATGTGAGCCAGTAATGGATGTGAGCCAGTATGGATGTGAGACAGTATGGATGTGAGCCAGTATGGATGTGAGCCAGTATGGATGTGAGCCAGTATGGATGTGAGACAGTATGGATGTGAGACAGTATGGATGTGAGCACAGTATGGATGTGAGCCAGTATGGATGTGAGACAGTATGGATGAGAGACAGTATGGATGTAAGCCAGTGTGGATTGAGCCAGTATGGATGTGGAGCCAGTATGGATGTGAGACAGTATGGATGTGAGACAGTATGGATGTAAGCCAGTATGGATGTGACCAGTATGGATTGAGACAGTATGGATGTGAGACAGTATGGATGTGAGACAGTATGGATGTGAGCCAGTATGGATGTTAGCCAGTATGGATGTGAGCCAGTATGGATGTAAGCCAGTATGGATGTGAGCCAGTATGGATGTGAGCCAGTATGGATGTGAGCCAGTATGGATGTAAGCCAGTATGGATGTGAGCCAGTATGGATGTGAGACAGTATGGATGTGAGACAGTATGGATGTGAGCCAGTATGGATGTGAGCCAGTATGGATGTGAGACAGTATGGATGTAAGCCAGTATGGATGTAAGCCAGTAATGGATGTGAGACAGTATGGATGTGAGCCAGTATGGATGTGAGCCAGTATGGATGTGAGCCAGTAAGATGTGAGACAGTATGGATGTAAGCCAGTATGGATGTGAGACAGTATGGATGTGAGCCAGTATGGATGTCAGACAGTATGGATGTGAGCCGTATGGATGTGAGCCAGTATGGATGTGAGCCAGTATGGATGTGAGACAGTATGGATGTGAGACAGTATGGATGTGAGCCAGAAATGGATGTGAGACAGTAGGGATGTGAGCCAGTATGGAGTGAGCCAGTATGGATGTGAGACAGTATGGATGTGAGACAGTATGGATGTGAGACAGTATGGATGTGAGCCAGAAATGGATGTGAGCCAGTATGGATGTGAGACAGTATGGATGTGAGCCAGTATGGATGTGAGCCAGTATGGATGTGAGACAGTATGGATGTGAGCCAGTATGGATGTGAGCCAGTATGGATGTGAGCCAGTATGGATGTGAGACAGTATGGATGTAAGCCAGTATGGATGTGAGCCAGTATGGATGTGAGCCATTTATGGATGTGAGCCAGTATGGATGTGAGCCAGTATGGATGTGAGCCAGTATGGATGTGAGCCAGTATGGATTTTGAGCCAGTATGGATGTGAGCCAGTATGGATTGAGCCAGTATGGATGTGAGCCAGTATGGATGTGAGCCAGTATGGATGTGAGACAGTATGGATGTGAGCCAGTATGGATGTGAGCCAGTATGGATGTGAGCCAGTATGGATGTAAGCCAGTATGGATGTGAGCCAGTATGGATGTGAGCCAGTATGGAGGGTGAGCCAGTATGGATGTGAGCCAGTAGGGAAATGTGAGCCAGTATGGATGTGAGCCAGTATGGATGTGAGCCAGTAGGGATGTGAGCCAGTATGGATGTAAGCCAGTATGGATGTGAACCAGTATGGATGTGAGCCAGTATGGATGTGAGCCAGTATGGTTTGTGAGCCAGTATGGATGTGAGCCAGTAATGGATGTGAGCCAGTATGGATGTTGAGCCAGTATGGATGTGAGACAGTATGGATGTGAGCCAGTATGGATGTGAGCCAGTATGGATGTGAGCCAGTATGGATGTGAGCCAGTATGGATGTGAGCCAGTATGGATGTGAGCCAGTATGGATGTGAGCCAGTATGGATGTGAGCCAGTATGGATGTGAGCCAGTATTGGATGTGAGCCAGTATGGATGTGAGCCAGTATGGATGTGAGCCAGTATGGATGTGAGCCAGTATGGATGTGAGCCAGTATGGATGTGAGCCAGTAGGATGTGAGCCAGTATGGATGTGAGCCAGTATGGATGTGAGCCAGTATGGATGTGAGCCAGTATGGAATGTGAGCCAGTATGGATGTTAGCCAGTATGGATGTAAGCCAGTATGGATGTGAGCCAGTATGGATGTGAGCCAGTATGGATGTGAGCCAGTATGGATGTGAGCCAGTATGGATGTGAGCCAGTATGGATGTGAGCCAGTATGGATGTGAGCCAGTATGGATGTGAGCCAGTATGGATGTGAGCCAGAAATGGATGTAAGCCAGTAGGGATGTGAGCCAGTATGGATGTGAGACAGTATGGATGTGAGACAGTATGGATGTGAGCCAGTATGGATGTGAGCCAGTATGGATGTAGCCAGTATGGATGTGAGCCAGTAAGGATTGTAAGCCAGTATGATGTGAGCCAGTATGGATGTGAGCCAGTATGGATGGAGCCAGTATGGATGTGAGCCAGTATGGATGTGAGCCAGTATGGATGTGAGCCAGTATGGATGTGAGCCAGTATGGATGTGAGACAGTATGGATGTGAGACAGTATGGATGTGAGCCAGTATGGATGTGAGCCAGTATGGATGTAAGCCAGTATGGATGTGAGCCAGTATGGATGTAAGCCAGTATGGATGTAAGCCAGTAAGGATGTAAGCCATATGGATGTAAGCCAGTATGGATGTTGAGCCAGTATGGATGTGAGCCAGTATGGATGTAAGCCAGTATGGATGTAAGCCATTATGGATGTGAGCCAGTATGGATGTGAGCCAGTATGGATGTGAGCCAGTATGGATGTGAGCCAGTATGGATGTGAGCCATATGGATGTGAGCCAGTATGGATGTGAGCCAGATGGATGTAAGCCAGTATGGATGTAAGCCAGTATGGATGTAAGCCAGTATGGATGTGAGCCAGTATGGATGTAACCCCATTATGGATGTGAGCCATAATGGATGTGAGCCAGTATGGATGTGAGCCAGTATGGATGTGAGCCAGTATGGATGTGAGACAGTATGGATGTGAGCCAGTATGGATGTGAGCCAGTATGGATGTGAGCCAGTATGGATGTGAGCCAGAAATGGATGTAAGCCAGTATGGATGTGAGACAGTATGGATGTGAGACAGTATGGATGTGAGCCAGTATGGATGTGAGACAGTATGGATGTGAGCCAGTATGGATGTTAGCCAGTATGGATGTAAGCCAGTATGGATGTGAGCCAGTATGGATGTGAGCCAGTATGGATGTGAGCCAGTATGGATGTGAGCCAGTATGGATGTGAGCCAGTATGGATGTGAGCCATATGGATGTGAGCCAGTATGGATGTTAGCCAGTATGGATGTGAGCCAGTATGGATGTGAGCCAGTATGGATTTTAAGCCAGTATGGATGTGAGCCAGTATGGATGTGAGACAGTATGGATGTGAGACAGAAATGGATGTGAGCCAGAAATGGATGTGAGCCAGTATGGATGTGAGCCAGTATGGATGTGAGCCAGTATGGATGTGAGCCAGTATGGATGTAAGCCAGTATGGATGTGAGCCAGTATGGATGTGAGCCAGTATGGATGTGAGCCAGTATGGATGT